>CALNHX010001871.1:0-201605 GCA_940337035.1 Agriotes lineatus | reverse complement strand
ATAACCATTCTGGTTTTGTTGAAGCATATTCCACTCGTTTAAATAATCAAAAGTTTCTTCGTTTCAGTATTCTAAATAAAGATGTTCTTAAAGAGATTGTCACTTCTATGAAGAGCTAATTATTGAGATTTTCTTTAGCTCCTCTTTGATTATTTATCGCTTTAAATATTATGTGGATTTGGTTTAATATTCTAAAGAGAGCCCTCGGTTCGCTGTAGTATATCCCTTCCTATGAAATTAAATATTTGTAATTATCTTAATATAAAACTTTTATAGCCTTACTGGCAGTTCTGCAAATGATGGAGCGCTCCTCTTTCTTAAAAAAGTAAACCCCAAAGAATCCTTTGTACATACAGCTGGGCTAGATGTCGTTAGTCGACCTCTGAAATGCTCTGTAGACCGTGATAACGAAAGCTGTTGTATTCTTGTCCCTTCAATGGATATCTAAAGCCTCTGCATAATACATGTGCACATAAAGGGTGCGAACAAGAAATGGAAAGAAAGGAAAAAGTATCGTATCTATCGGAAATTACTGAAACTGGGATTGTAAAATTACTGCAAAACTCAAGGTATTCAAAACAAATTACAATTGAAATGTTGGCAAAAAAAATCAAATATGTGTTTCTTCGAGAAATTGCCTTAACAAAAGTTGTTTGGTAAATTATAACGCATTGTTACGTCAGACCTGATTTTAAATTTCGGCTTGCTTTTATTCTCTTTTAGATACGGCAGTCATTTTGTTTCAGATGCAACCTTACTTTTTTGAACTTATTGGATTTAGAATTTTCTTACCTTATTAACGATTTAAAGTGTGTACGAGGTTACATACCAAAATTGTAAATACATTTCCAGCTTGATATTATTTTCCTAATTATTGACACAAACCGAACGGAAAAACGAAAATCATAATCCTTAAATGAAATATTATTACAGCAAGAGAACGGAAAATCAAGGTCACAGAGATGAATGAATGAATTAATTAATTCATTCATTCGTAAGCTTTGGCCTTTTCTACCTTTTGGCGTTAAGGATAAAATGTTTTAATTTACTCGCCACAACTTCAATTCTGTAGATATTCTATTGTTTTTATTGGATTTTCCCTGATTACGTGTTAATTAAGCTGCATACTATAATATTTATAAAAAAACGAGTTTTAAAAATAACGTTTATATGACGCAGTATTAAGCTTTTCAACAAGAAATACAATACAATGTCGAACATAAATTATAAAACAGCTATTGTAATCCCCAGCACCCACCAAGCGGCGGCAAACAAAACCGTTGGTCTCTGGTAATCTGCAAGTTTGTAGCACGTATTTTTATTACTGCGAGACTTGCTGCAAAAAGATCAAAACAGAATAGCTTAACATCTGCTGCTTTATATATTTATTATAGTCCATTCCCTTTGTTAAGTTTATCCTTAGGGATTAGATCAAGCTTCATTTATTACTCTTTAACAAGCTTACCTAATTACCAAACGCAATGCTGAGAATAAAATCCTACATCGTGCAAGCCAAATTTCAATGTACGATTCGAAAGTGTTTTCTATATTAAAGCACAAAATTCATTTGGCTGAAGGCTCAGGAAAATTCGTTATTTCCCTAGTCTTATATAACAGAAATTCATCTATTTGGATTTAGGCAAAGGAATGAAATCATTAAAGGTGAAATGAACTTCTTAGCCTTTGCAAGGCAAGCAACCGGGGTTAAATCGAAATTATTAAGCCGAAAACGGCATCTTCATTGTTGAATAATAATGATCGAGCTGTGCGTGTAGTAAGGAGTTTCATCAGAGATATTTAGAGGTGAGCGACAGCGCTTCCTGCACTTTCAGCTTAGACAGTTAATATAAGCTTAAAGTTTGAAGTACAAACATAACTAGATTCCCAGATTATCTTATCTGGTTTGCTTAGCTTGTATATACGTAATATTACCAATAAATTAAAATAGCTAATGGAAGAAACATCAACTCCGCTGATTATTCTTACTTTTCGCGAGTCTGAGTAAAGTTGTACGATTACATTCTCAAATTGTTTAAATATTCTTCAGACAAATATCTGCCGTTTGTCAAATGTAATTTCATTTGCACTCAAATACATGGTACAAAATCAATAAATTCTCTTTTATACTTTTCTTTGTTTGAAGAAAGCGTTCTTTAATAACTTAATAGTAATTACAGTACCCAGTAGGTACCTAATACCGTTAAAAGTCTCCCCTCAAAAATTCGCCCACCAAAAGTATTAAAATTAGGCCCATAAACATATCGTTATAGAGACTGTTGCTCTCAAAATATAACACATCATAAAGGTTTTAACGACGTCTTCAAATCACCATCTAGACCCTGAAAATTCTTCCCCCACTCCCCTCCTCAAAATTATCGGTTTTAAGACTAGTTGTTAGCGTGCAAAGTTAGTACAGTAAATTAATTTAATTCTTACAAGTAAGAGACAGTTTAGGTCGCCGAGTTCTAGACTTACCGTGAAGCTCCCGAGGTAGTCGAGACACGATGAAACCCACACAGCGAAATAAACTCTCGAAGAAAAAACAGCATAAAGCACGTATTTATTTAATTTATAGACTTTAATGCACCGAAAATACACTGAACAATCTCCACTTGAGGGTCCGAGCAAACACCAAACCGAAGATCATATGGATTAATAACGTAACATTAGTAGTACAATAGAAATACTATTAATCTTAGTTTGATTAATGCACATTCCTCAAAAATTTAAATAAGCAAATCCAAATTATTGTCATATAAATAATTAAAAAAGTTTAAGTGCATGTGGCCAAAAGGAACATGCTTTGAAAATAACATCAAATCTTGAATTCACCAAATCGGTTGTTGCAAATTACAAAACCATTACAAAAACTTATAATCTGCTTTCTGCCCATTATAGAAGAGCCACTTTCACAGTGTGCACCAAAATAATCCTTTAATGTGCGTCCTAAGGCATCAGAAGTCAAATTAAAAGTGGGTGTTTCAAAAGTGGTAACAGCAAATAGCTTCCTTCTAAAGTTATACACTAGAATTTTTTATAAGAAGAAAAAACTATCAACCGTAATACATTGCCAAAACGAAATGCTCGAAGATTTTTTAGTTTTAATTTCAAGTAGAAACAATGTACAAAAAAACGAAAAAGTTGTTTTCGGACATTTCGCCATTGAAGTTATCACTTTCAGACATTTTCGCTATCAAAAACAGCAGACACCAAAAACGTCTCCTTAAAAAATGTTGGCATCAAGAACTTCGCCTTAATAAACATCTGCAAAGAGTTTTACACAGAAGTTCCCTCGCAAGTGGAAGTGACACTAAAAATGTTGAAAGATGCGGGGAAACTAGAGAAAAAACGTCTGAACGTACCTAATAATACCAAGACAATAAAAATAAACACTGGGTGACGCGAATGACATCAATTTGCAATTTAAAAAGACATTGCAGGCGGTGAAATTTTAACTTATTGCGATTTGAACTCCTGCGAGAGCGTTTTCAATACTTAGCAGCAACCCCAGGCTTAACCCGCCCCGTAGTTTCGCTCGGCCATAAACAGCCTCCTCGCAGTTGCTTCGCGGGTGGATTATATACGAAGCGCTCATCGTTGCTCATTTTTGTCTCTTTTGCAACATTTACCCTGTAGCTTCTGGGTCCCATTTTCGTCAACGATAAAGCATGAACAAGGTGCAAATTATTACTTTTATCTATATTTCAGTTAAAGCCATAATGGAAAACATTTGATTATTTTAATGTACTCACCCGTTATATATTTGACCAAAAGTGTATTCACTTTAGAGACAGGTATACATATAACCCGCTTGCAAAATATTGACTTCCTCCAACAAATAGTTTTTGAGCTATATCGCCAACATGTGGACAGACAGACGGATCGACAGGCAATAGAAGCGTGTCCCTCTTAACTGTTAATCATTGAAGATATTGTCTAAAGGTATGCCGCTCGTGACAGACCGTCGTGCTAAATAATAAAAATATTGCCAGCTAAAGGTATCTCTACGAATTTATGAGGAGAGGATCATTGAATTTACTTTTTGGAAAAAATATAAATATAGTAGATTTTCAATAATTTGGAGTATATGTAATGCAAGAAAAAATTAGAGTATAGGTAAGCCATACTTGGAAAATGTACATAAACCTTATTTTCTTTATCTACCTTCTTAAGTTCTTTATCTTCGTATGTGTGTATGTGGTTTCCCCTTTAAGCTACGGTAGCAGAGAATCATAGTTAAATTAGTTTAATTACTAGTGCGTATGCCGATCAAAAGAATGTGAACTCTGTGCTATCTTTACCCTCGTAGGAATTTAAAATTGTCATAACAGCTCAGCTCAACCCGCCGTAAAAACGTGCAGACTTAGCTTCAAACAAGCTAGAGATAATCTACACATTTATACATACACCTTTTAATTTGAAATACGTGAAATTTATAAAATGTTTTTGCAGTAAATAAATTAATATTAATATAGGACTGTTATACTACAATAACAAAAATATCTTAAAATCAAAAATTGTATTTAAATGACTATTCAACACTATAACATATAAGCCAATCATATTGCAGACATTTGCTTTTTTCAACCAATAACAGCAGTATATCACTGAATATTGGGCACCATGCAAAATATTGACAAAACAATGTACCTACTCAAAAACTAAACAGCCTTGTTGCGAAATATGGCTTAGCAACGATGTTCTGTCCTTAGCGATATCGCTAGGTTACCTAAAACTAAACACCAACAAACTGTGTGAACAAAGTTTTGCTTGCGTTAAAAATTTTAAAATGTTGTGTTTTGGAAGTATTCCGCTGAATTTAATTGAGAATGATTAATTATATTAATTTTTGGATTATTTTTCAATAAAGTTAACCGTTATGTATTACTATTGTTAAATAGTCGTCCCAAATACCACTCGAAGTGAATATATATTTTTTAAATATTTTGCAATTTCCATAGAAATTATTGCAAATTTCACTCAACAAAATCACATTTAAATGTCACTCGCCTTCGGCTCGTGACATTTTTAATGTGATTTTGTATCGTGAAATTTAAACGCAATAATTTACATGGAAACCGCAAAATATTTGTCAAAAATATATCCACTACTTGTGGTATTACCCTTGATTATCCAACACTATAATACACGCAAAAATGCAATTGGTCATTTTGTCATAATGTTTTCGCTCGATCTACGATTGGTTTTAATGAATTCAATTTAGTGAGTAGTCTTTGAATTGGAATTTGCAAATCGGCGTTGCTTTAAAAGGAATAATAATTATTTTGAGAGCTCCAGTATTAAATTTATAGTGGAAAATATTTAAAAAATTTGCCGTCGACAATAGTAAATTCGAAGTAATATATTTATATTATTGAATAATCTTTCCAAATACAAATGAAAAGGAAATCTCAAAAAATGTTCACCTTATGTGTTATTACCGTTGAATCCTATACAGTGCAAACAGATAATAATCAATTAATTATAACGATTAGCTAAAAATAGTGTAATATTATATTATAATTTCACAACGTTGAAACTACAACACCCACACTTCCATATATCAAATTTTAATTAACAATCTTGTCTTTTAACTTTGTGAAAGTAGCATTCGGGGTAGTTATGCTTCGTGATAAAGTGCTGCTCACTGCTTCTAGATTAATCGAGTGAAGCTATAAATTGATCTCAATTTTGAATCTAATTGAATTGAACATATAAATGGTTTTATGCCAGTGCTATATCTATGTATTTGGTAAGACGCCAAATATAATGCAAAATACTTGTAACTTTGAGTCAAATCGATTGTTTTCTTTATATAATGTAAAACGATTTCCTTTGATTCCATTAAATTTGTTTTGCTTATTTAACTTAGAATGTTCTGTCCAATCACGCAAAAGAGATCTTTTTCAGAATGCAAATTAATTTCTATTCGATTTCATTAAAGTCGATTTTGTCGACGATGTTTTTCTATCCCACTGAGTGGAATTCATTTTTACTGTAAACAATACAGTTCTTTTTAATTAACTTAAGTTTTATTCGATTACTCGACTTGAAGTTTCTTGTTCAAGTGAATGAAATTATATTTTTTGCATTTTAGATTAGCAAAATTACTACAGTCTATTAGATTACTTTCATTAAATGCGCTTCATTACTCAACTTAAAAATTCCAGTTCAATCAAATTGGATGTATATATTTTTTATGCAACTAAATTCAGTTACAATAAATGTTATTGAATTAGTTTCAGTTAGATTTTATTGAATTCGTTTCCCATTTTTCTTTCCAAACGAATGAAGTCTTTTTTGTATTATAAAGTACAATTCGTTTTCATTTGAGGTTTCTGGTTAAACGAATGACACTGAATTTTTGATATAGCGATAGAATATATTTCGATATAATTCGTTTAGATTAATCGGCTTCGATATTGCTGTCAAATGAAAACTTTCTATTTACTTTACAGACTATTCAATTAGATTATATTAATTCCAATTCGTCTAATTGATTCGCCTTTCGGTAAGTGAAATTAAGTTCAGAACGCTTCATTCCACATGTAGGAATATGACCTGATATTTGGGAGGTCAGGGCCCCCGAAATATCTCTTTCCGAAACCCAGTCACTTGGCACACCGTTAACGGCATACTGGGTGATGTTACCATCACGCCTTCTACTAATGCCTTACTTTACCTACTTCCACGACCGTAGTTTCGGTTCCCAATTTTTAAAGCCACTAGGCGGGCGTTTCGCCTGTTGCCAGGTGTGGAGATTGAACCCCTTACCGTAGCATCGGAACCGGGATTTCTAACCGCTCGGCCACTCAGGCACTTCGCTTTTCGGTACTGTGAATGTTCTTTTATTTGAATTTGCTATATTAACTTGAATTGCATTAATCAACTTAAATTTCATATCTATAGAAATCGAAAAAAAGTTTTATTTGGTAGATTGCAATTCGATTCGATTCAATTTAACTAAACTCAATGACATTAAAATCTATTAGAGTAATCAATTTCTATTCTCTTGTCCAGCTAAATGGAATTTAATCATATTAACTTTTGTTAATCTAGTTAGCTTCGATTATTAGTAGCTTCAGCGTACTTATGCGAACGTTTTGTCCGTCCGTCTGTGTGTCCGTGTGTCCGTGTGTCTGTCTGGATCGCCTGTAACTTTCGAACGGCTACAGATATCGAAATTTTGAAAGGGGGCAAAGTTGTTGCTAAGGTCCCGAGCACCTTCATGCGCTATTTGGTTTTGGCGAAAGGTCAACCGTTGTTTTCGCAGTGCTGAAGCTACTCTTTAGACCTGTACTTGAGCAGTTTATTTTCTCCAAGAGAAGCTAATGCATTATTTGATTATACAATTAGTAGTATTACCTAAAACTTGAAATTACAATTATTGTTTAATTCAAGTGAGAGGGTCTGTTTATAAACGTTGAAAAATACTAACATCTGTCCTTTTTAATATTCCAACTATATTCCTCTACAAGAATAAGTAAAAACGTGTAGATAATGAATAGTGGTCAAGGGCGCTAATTGTTGCAGATATTGTAGCTTGTACTTATTTAGTTATTATCTAACTCATGTTATCAAAAGTTTTAAAACGGTAATAATAATAAACAATATCAGAAGTCTACACTGTAGGTAGTTTATAGCACGCTGGTGTATTTTGTGAGCCGTACAGTGTTCTTTAAAATGTTGATTATAATAAGGGAACAAAACTAAAAATAATGCATTAAAAAAAACGTATTCACATTGCGTTATTTTGCCCTTAAATAAAGGAGTTGCGGTTGAAGGTAGATAACAAGTGTTCTACAATATAAACCTGAAGTTTAAAAGTAGGGCGAAAAACTAACGCTTTGATTGAATCCTCAAATTTGCATTTTAGAATTGAAACTGGAATCCTATTACGTAGTTGGAACAAAACAGGGGTAATAATATCAGTTTCACATTTAATACACAGTTAAGTGCAGGGTACTAAGTTTCAGAAATATGTTGTTATGTTGTTTAAACGCGGCAATTCGCTGGCTATATTTCTCAACTATTGCAAAGAAAAATAAGATACCTGCCTGGCACGGCTAGCACAAATCGAAGAATGGCATGCAGTAAATTAATTTGGATGGAAACCGGAAGAGCGCCAGCGAATCCAGAATAAAACAAAACAGCCAGGTATCTCAATACTTAATCAGACGATTCGCAGACTGGGTTCTTATAACAGTAAGAACTATAACTGCAAAAAAGGCGCTAGACGGCAACATTAATAAAACTGCAAGCACGTTACAAGTATCACAATTTACTTATATTCACCACAAGTTATTTGGTTCACTTCAATTGACAAGGCGGCCTATTGGGGCCTACAGCAAGCGAAGTTAATTACATAGTAAGTACTGAGTACGATGAACTAGGCCTTGTCAATCAGCAGCGAGATACTGCCTCACTACGGGTGAGGTGCACCCTTTAGTACATATTCAATTACACATTAAAATACATGAATGTATGTACATACGTTTATTTCGACACTACCTTCGGCTAGTGTGAGGGCTTGCCTAGCGGGTACCTATGTTCTCGAAACGGAGACCCGGGGCCTGGTGGAAGTTGGATCATCGGCTCAACACGGCCACAGAGGCTCGATGAATGCTCCCAGCATTTGGTGTGTTCTCGGTAAAGACGACGGAAGCCCTGCCGTCGGCACCAGCGGTTACAGTCCAAAATACGAAGATGCCAGAACTAGCACAGGGGGCCTCGCACGAGGACGCCGAAAAGTATTTCCCAGCAACAAAGTTCCAAATTGCAGTTAGTGGGCCCGACACGTCACGCTAATAACAAGATCAAAACCTAAGCGGAGCTTTAAAATTCCAAAAGAGACTTACCCCATACGGGCGGGCACGTGTTTGCTACAATATTAAAATCCGCAAAGAGCGGGGCGAAGGAAATTGCACAATTCAGTCGTTACTAGAGAAAGTCCGCAACAGCGTATGCATCATAACAGCAATTACCCACTAGGACGAAATCGAAATTGTAGCGTTTGAAAGCTGCACGAAGCCGCAGTAAGGCAGGACCAAAGAAAAAATGCCCTTCAAAACCGGAAACTCGCCAGGAATATAAATCTTATCAACAACAACGGGCGCCATGATACAGCTAGCACAAACAATTGCTAACTCGAGAGCGTAATTTTAACGTAACAACTCCCCCTTTATCAGAGCAGGAAAATGTCATAGAAACTTTTCGATAAGACTGTCGCGAAACCGTCAGCAGCTCGAAGTAACTACACAGAAAAAACGAAAGGCCCAAAACACCTCCTCACAAAGGAGGACTCAACAACCACGAGCACGTAAAAACCCTAATAACCCGCACCATAATACACCAATACTTGGAGAGACGGAAGCGATCCCGAACGGAACCCTCGGCAGGACCCTCTCCACGACAAGGATTAGACTGCTCATCGTTGCTGTGTGGTAAAGCTGCACCGGTGAACAGCCCCGTGACAACCCTTCGCCAAGAAGTCCCAACCACAAGAACCGCCCAACATCTCCCCACATCTCCACAAGCATCCCCCCTGACAACTTCCTGAAAAACCCCGAGGCACTGTCAGACCGAAAACCAAAAACCTTTCCCACGATTAAATCCAACACCCATACCCACAAAAATCCAAAAATTTCCCTAAAACGTCGGTCAGGATTCCTCTTTTGACAAAAAGGGGAGAAGGCAACCCCGGGAAAAGAGGGCGACAGACACTAGAAAAGCGAGAGGCAGAGCCAACATTCACACGACTCAACACATACTGATTGGGGGGCTCTTGTGCGGCCTGGAAAAGATCCATACAATCTTTAGCTCATTCGCAACGAGGAGTAGGTCCTCCACCACAAAAGATCAAATGCACACCAGATCAAAGGGAAATAAAATGAAGCGTAGCAAGATCCATCAAAATCTCGCAAAGAAGCCAACTCAAACTCTGAAGAGCGCTATCACTTAAAGGAGATAGAAATAAAAGCAACGACATGATAGGAAAGTATGAAGGCGAAGAGTGAAGGACCAACCGACTAAAATTAGCTATAACACGGAACTATACACAACCATCACTTTAGAACCCCAGCTCCACCACTCGTTCTCACTGGAGGACAGCACACGAACAGCACCAATAAATTCTCGACTGGAGGTCTCAAGCAACCAACCAACAACTGAAGCTATGGAGCGTGAACAGCAGTACACTCAAAACTTTCATCGACAACAACGGCTTTGAAGAGCTTTACAACGGAAACACTTTACAGCAGCCCCATAATATACCAAAGTCGACAATAGAATCGACCTAAACGCCAGCTACAAATATTCCAGTGTTGGAAGAGGAAGAACTAGGTGACAAAACTTTCCAGAATGATCTACCCCAAATGCTCAATCGAACCATCCGAGACTCCACAGGAGGGAAGGAAGATGAAATCGTTCCCCGATAGTGATCTGGCCTACAATGCAGCAAAGGGAAGAACTCGATGACAATGCTCCCTAACAGTGACCTGCCCTACATGGCCAACCAACCACCCTAAACGTAACTAGAAGGAAACATTAAGTCATAGCGGAGTCATCATAGGGTTTCAAGTCCTTCGCATGCCAAGTACCTTTCAGAACAAGTCCATCTGGATCTTTCAGTTCATAGACCCATCGGGAGAACTTCCGATTGACGTAAAAAGGGCCAACGAACTTAGAGGCGAGCTTAGCCGTGAATTAACGAGCAGCATCAGACAGAACATAATTCCTACGCAACACAGGTTGTCCAGGAGCATATTCCAAGGGACGCCAACGAAGATCGCAACGGGCCTTAGAACTCTAATATGCCTTTCCCACTCGGCGCTTGATTTCAGCGTAAATTTTGCCCAAAAATGCAGCACGCGTATCTGGGTCTCGACTGCGATCGAACTGAAATTCCTGATCTCCACCATTTGGGGTAGGCTCATGCTTCAATGCAATCTCTCGAGCAAAATTTATGAAATGGGGGGGTTTTCCCCGTGACCTCATAAACCGAAGCATTGCACAAGCTACATGGGAGAGATATTTGTCCCAGTCCTGATAATGGTCTGACACGTATGCCGTCAACATGGTTTTCAACACCTTATTTATACGCTCAGTAGGATTGGCTTGAGGACGTCTTCCTCGATGTGATGCAAGACCGCGTTAGCCGATGCGGCGCGCAAAGGGAAGCCAGCGCCAATTTACTGAAACAATCCGCCACAACCAGAATGTAGGCGTACCCACGCTACGAACGTGACAGGGGTCCGACAATGTCGCCACAGATGACTTCCCAGGGTTTCGAAATCAGGGAATCACCACCCATAAAACCAGCAGGAGGTCGTTGTTCAGAATGACACGTTTCACAACGACGGACATAGGCGGCAACATCAAATTTTATTAATGCCCGCATGACCGGCTGTAGGGCTATCATGATTCTGCATAAGGATTTCACGACGCTAAAATTTCGGGGCCACAACCTTCCAATGATCTTCCTCATCATCCGCTAAGTCAGGATAATCGGACCGAACGTACTTATAGAGCTGGCCATTACTAACTCGCCACTTAGGAAATTTACAAAGATTGGCGGTTACTTGCCGACACATGCCTATACCAAGGATCACGAACAGGTTTAAGAGGTACCTCAACAACATCAACAACACGAACGACTCGGGACAACGTGTCCGGTACGACATGCTCCTTGCCTTTGCGATGCACAATATCGAAATCGTACTGTTGAAGGCGAACAGCCCAATGAGCAATGCGACCCACGCGGTGCTTAATGTCCGACATTCCCTCAATACCCGGTTCCAAGTCTAGCCTATCAAACAAGATTATTATATTATTAATGCAGCCTCTAGTCTACAAGAAAGCCTAAACCAACTAAATTTATGGTTTAGCAAATGGAGGATCACTTTAAACGTCAACAAATGTGAAGCAAAAATCTTTACGCCTCGCCAACTTTAGATTCCCCAAACTTATTTCTCAACAACGTTATGATCCAATGGATCCCAGTGCTGTGCGATATCTTGCTATATACTTACATAGAAAGTTAAATTGGAACGTACACATTAATACAAAAATCTGTAATAGGCTTCACCCAGCACTTCCCTCGTCGATATATTGACACTAAATAATTTTAAAAATAAAATTACGTTAGGAGTAAAAATATCTTCACTCTTCTAACAAATTAAATACATTTTCAAATTAAAAAAACGTTGCCGGTGGTCGAATCCGAACGGCAGGCGGACCGCGAATGCAGCCCCAACGTTTTGTTGGATATTGCAAGGGACTCGAAAATTTCTACATGCGCCACGGAGCACCGACCCTTCGATTTCCTGCATCGGAGCTATATTTAGTAACGCGCTAATTTGTGCCTCCTTTTTGTATCGTAAAACATTGATTCTGTATCTATTGGGGTCCATTTTTGGTAAGAGTAAAGCCTGCGCTATGTACAAATTATTACTTGTATTTATTGCTAAGTTAAATACAAAATAAATCTTTTTAAAAATTTTTAAGGTGCTCACCCTGTATATATTTGTCAGAATTTTTCTCTGTTTCATGCTAGGTAGATATATAATGTGTATGCAAAATATTGTCGTCCACCTACCAATAGTTTTTGAGTTATACCGCCAACAGACAAATAGACAGGCAGGCAGAATTGAGGAAACCTGTTTTTCGTCATCTAGAGACCCAGAAACGTAAAGATCTGAAGAAATCTCGGAAGGTGATTTTTTCGTGATTACAATACTTCCTTTGTCTTTCAGACGAGGGAAGTAAAAAAGTGTTCCCGTCTAAATTTCGTTTACAGTTTTCAAATGTAGAAAATCTAAATTAAATATTGTTATGATACATGACGTAGTATAATAAATCATAAGAAAGAAATATTCAAAACTAATAAATTTGGAAGGTTACAATAATTAGATCTTGATGGGTGTAAAATTTCGAATATGAATAATGAAAGTAATTGATACAATGAAAGGAGCCATTTGATAGTGCGATATTAATTGAAATAAATAAACTTAATGGTTGTATTAAATGTTAATAAATAACAAACCAAGGTAACATTAGACAAATGTATTTGTTAATAATAATCAGAATCAATATCCTGTAATAGTATTATTTTAAAATATAGGAAGTGTGCACTAAGAATTGTATCTAATCGGGATAGAAGTTTGTTTAGTTAGTTACTGAAAAACAACTCATGAAAACATACATGTAATTTTGGAATAACCAATTTTATGAAATAAAAATAGAAATTATTCCTTAATTTGTGTTGGTTTTTTTAATGACAATTTAAGAAGAGGCTTTAAACAAATCTACGAGGTCGAACAGGTGAAATATAAAATGGAATGTATTGAGACATCAAGTGGATGAAGAGATTATACAGATACAGTTAATTGGAGATATAGAATACAAAATGTTATATTAGTTGAAGAGATTTGGATTTATTCATACCAACAAGATATTAGTAGAAGTTTTTACAAGTTATTATTTGATTTGGATATTCTGTGAGTATTACAAGAGACATCGGACTATCTGCAAAAAGGGAACAAAGTTACATTTGGAACATCATAATAGAGCAACTTACCAGGATTTAGTTCGTGTGACGGTGACATTCAGGAGGAACCGGAACTGGATTTTGGGAGCAGAGGAGTTGGTTTGACAGGACGGATGCAGTTGAAAGGATTAACAGACCATCATAGGTGTTGCTGTTTGTGAAGTGGGCAGTAGGTGTTGCAGTCTGTCGACGTCAGGATCCGGTATTTGTTGGATGTTACAGTGAAAGCTGGAACAGTTATAGAGGCTTGTGTAGATAAGTTGAGAAAGCATTTTGAATAACTGTCAATAAAAGAAAGTGATAATATAAAGTTGATATAGTATTTACGTAAGTTAATTGAATAATAAATGTATTAATGTAAGATACAATTGTCAATTACCTGGTTTGATGAGTTTTAAAAGTCAAGTTTGACGTTATGTGTCGTTGATAGTCAAAGATTTTTGAAAATACAATTTTAAAACTTCAATTAATAGAGAACTAGATTTGGCGAATCCACCCTGAAAATATGAGCTCTCGATTTAAAAGCAATTATCGTTTAACATTTAAGACATTGCATTAATTAAGGCATAGTTCAACTGGTGAGCTATAACAATATATAACAGCGCAAGCGCAATGTGCCAAAATGTCTGCATTTATTGAAACGCAAGAGCAATAATAGTAATTTGAAATAGCTGACCAAACATATGAATCCAGAGGGAAACGTTAAATCAATATTCTTTAAAGTCTATTGAAAAACTGCAGCTTCGCTTTTCCTTGGAAAAACACATTATTTTACATAAATCTAAATATAAATCGGCTAAAACGAAATCGAAATGCGGTTATAGCAAATCCACTCGATAATAAACAAGCAGGATTATCATTTATTCAAATTCAGTTTCGTTACTAAGCGCTTTTTAAATTAAGCCGTTTTCTTTGCAAATGTGATGCTGAAGCACTTTGATGAGCATTTTAAAAGGAATAAGTAGTCTTTTTGCCTTAAACATTAAACAATAGTCATTAACATATAAAGTAAAACTTCAAACTTAAATACCCCCTTTGGTAACAGCCGGATCGAAGAACATAAGCTGAATCGTTGCTGCAATTATTTCAGAATCAATTATCAATATTCAAAGGTTCGGTTTTCAAATTTTACGTTGCAGACAGAAGTGGTTCCCAAAAGCAATTGTCATAAGTCAACAGTGAATGGAGATTTTTATTTTAAGTTGAAAATTCAGATATGGTAGAAATCTAAGCTGTTTTGTATAGGAAACAGTCTCCTGAAATTCGAAACTATCTAAATCAACTTCGATCAACAACCTGCATCGCATATGGTTTACCTTGTGTCTATTGTCTTTTTATATAAAGCAGTGAGGCGTTCTCAGCAACTAGATGCTTTTACTAACGGTTTTCCTGTTTTTGTGCCATTGTCCAGGTCTCACTTTCGTACAATACATGATGGCGCACTACTGTCTTATTATAAGTAAGCTAGCAACCAGTGAGACAAATGTCTCATTTAATAACTTTTTTCTCTTCTCTTACGGTTTGGCTGCTGAAACAGCGTCCCGGACGGACGGAAATTACGTGATTTCTCGAAAACCGAAAGTGTCACGTGACTGCAATTCGGTTCCTGACCTGACATGACCATTCCAAACATATAACTTTCATAACTTTTTTCTCTATCTCTTACGGTTTGGCTGCTGAAACAGCGTCCCGGACAGACAAAACAGCGTCCCGGACAGACAAGTCTATTAGATAAAGGATACGAATTTTGGATTCTTTCGAAAAGTAGTTTGGACTTGAAAAGATGTTACAGAGCATAAAAGCTTTTGCTTTCCTGAAGTATTCTTGCTCTGGCATCCTCATCCATATCATCGTTAATGTTGATTGTGGGGCCAAGGTATTTAAAAATTCGAAGTACTAACTGTTTCAAAGTTATATTCGGTGAATATTCTGCCTCCTCCCTGCCTTCCTACTATTAGGTATTTCGTCTATTTTTATCATTGATCCTATTAGGTCTACATCATCTGCGAAATCTCCCTGTCTAGGCCTTGTTTTGACTTTAAACTGCTCGGATGTTTTATTTTGCAGTAGCTCTTTGAACTTTCTAGTGTTAGCTCAACCATTCCAATTAACTTGCCTGGGATTCTGAACTCTCTCACAATATGTGCTGCCTATGGAATCATAAGCTTGCTTAAAATTTACGAACAGTTGTTGTACGGTTACATTATATTCCCATTACGTTTCAAATATTTGTCTTTTGCTAAATATCCTGGCGGCCTTTCCATTCTTCTGAATACACATATAGCCCTACGTTGATAATTTTAGCTAGAATGTTGTACAATGTGTTCAAACGGATTTTTCCGCTGTAATTTTTGCAGGCTTGCAGACTGCAGACTTTGGCTTCTTGTGTATGGGGATTATATTAGTCCCGTTTTCCATTCGCTCTTCTCCGGCTTTGGCCATTTCCGACGTAATATTACTTTTTTCGCCTGCCTTTCCATTACTGAGACTTGCACCTCCTCATATGTTGGTGAAAATTTCTTGTTCTACTGTCGTCCATATATATTACTTCTTAGTAGTTTCATGGTTGTAGCTGGTTCACTAATACTTGAAAATACTGTTTTCATATTTGCCGTATGTCCGCCTTACCGCTTATTAACACCGCGTTTTTTTTCATTATTTTATTGGTGCTTGCTTGAAAACCTTTGCGTTCTTTCTTTACTATTTTATAAAACTCGCATATTTTCATATCGTTTCCTTTCCTCTAAAATCTTTAATTCTTTATCTACAAACTCCAGCTCTTTTTTCCCAATTCTATGTAAGTTTAATTTCTTACACTTATGCAGTCCTGTACGGATCGTCAAGCTTTTCGCTGTTCCATTTTTAAAACAGCTGTTTTCTTTGCTTCTGATTTGCTCACACTCTTCATAGAACCAGCCTCATCTTTTCCTCCGTTTTACTTCAGCCAGGATCTTTTGTGCATTGTTTAATGTAGCCCTAGTTATTTTCTTGAGTTTTTCGCCCATCCCTGTTTGTAGATTTTCGTAACCCTCCAGCTGTTTATAAATTTTTTCTTGATACTTTTGGTTTATTTCCTAGTCCAGAAGTTTTATTTTATCACACTTTTATCTTGTCTCTTCTCTAATTTCTATTTTTACACGGTGTCATTTCTATTTCTAGCTAATTTTGACTGGCCCATGATCTGACTCGTGCCTTGTATCCATGTAGCTTAAGATATTACTTATGCATATTTTGAATTCGTTTTGTATGAGCACAGAGTCATTTGGGTTTGCGTCCTTTTCTCGTTTGAATTCCATATCCTCTTGTAGATATATTTTCTAGGAAATTGCGCCTCAAACCTACAAAAGTGGACCGCATTTACCAACTGGCAGGAATCTCTTCTTTAAAAATAAAGCAAATGGTAGACGTCGCAAAGGAAAAGCAAAACCAAACTAGCAACCCCAGGCACCAACTGGATTGCCCAAACGCTCCGCAACATCGTCTTCAATCAAGGGCAAGTTTCTGAAGTTCCACAAAAGCACTAGACACAAATAAATCCAACAGACGCATTTAATAGTGGAAAAAGATTATAGACGACCTCGAACTAGGAACCCAACGGTCAGTACCCCTAGTCTGCAGCACGCTGGCTGAAATGGCCAACTTGGAACCCGGACTGGCAGAGCAAAAAGACAACCTAATAAAATGGGGATACTACCAAGGTCCTCCCGAGTGTGAATGCGGACAGTAGCAGATCATGGCACACCTGATAAATTGCCCGAACCTGCAGATAACCTGCACAGTGCACAATGGAAAACCTGATGAGAACGAATGACGCGACCCCACAATCTTATGGGCAAGGCAATGCGTTAATATAATAAAGTATCGTTGTTTGGATACGAAATAAATACTTGTTTGGGATTTAATTCTCAGAGTGTACATCTGTTCATTTATTGGCCTGAAGCCAATTACTCGATGGTCAGTCTATTTCTTTACTATGCAACCTGTGCCAAATTCTCTACTTCATCATTACCGCTAGAGTGTATGATCCATTTCTTCAATTAATATGTCCCTGTATCCGTTCATTTGGCTGTGTTGCTGCTGTGTCTATTTTGTATATGCGACGGTCTTTCGTTGTAGATTCTAGCGTTTCTATTTTGCATAAAATTCTCAAATTCCATCATATTACCTTTATTTCCATGCCATCGTTGTCGGCGCTAAGCCAGCCCAAGGCTGTTATTTTGTTTATTAACTGTTTGTTTACTTCCCTCGTCTGAAAAACGAAGTAAGTATTGTAATCACGAAAAAATCACCTTTCGCGATTTTTTCAGATCTTCAGGTTTCAAGGTCCCTATATAACGAAAAAGAGATTTTCTCAATTCCGTCTGTCTGTCTGTCTGTCTGTCTGTCTGCCTGGCTGTCCGTTCGTCTGTCTGTCTATTTGTTGGCAGTATAGCTCAAAAATTATTTGTCGGGGGAAGACGATATTTTGCATACATATTATGTATCTACCTCGCATGAAACCGGTACAATTTCATACAAATATGTACAGGGTGAGTACCTTAAAAAAATTAAACTTTGTTAATTTTTGATTAAATTTTGAAATAAAAGGAGGTAGTAAGTTTCATATTGGTCAGGTTTTACATTTGCCAAAAATAAAACTCAATTGATAAAGGATAATTTCACAAAAGAGTAAAAATTTTTCAACCATAACACCGTGCTCTTCAAGACAAGCGCGCCCCGGAGTTATCTGGAAGAGACTCGGTAGCGCAGATGAAATTTTGCTGTGGTTATATACGCTGCGGATATTCGGTTAGGATGGAGCATTCTGCAGAGCTGCAGATGCGGTGGGTTCAAACCCCCAGCGGGATACATTTTTTTTAAATTTGAAAATGTATTTAATTTATTAGAAACGTGAAGATATTTGTACTATTAACTTAATTTGATTTTTAAATGATTTGGGGTAAAATAATTGACGAGGGAAGTTCTGGGTAAAGTCTTTTACAGATTTTTTTTCTTATGAGTAAATATGTTTTTCCTTGATCGTTTATTTATGGGTTTCGTGAATGCATACAAAATCGTTCATTAATAGTCCTTATTATTGCATGATTTGTTTATTTTCTAAAAATCGTTTACTAATTACTTCTATTAACAGATTATTTTCTATTAATAAACAATTTAGTATAGGAAATCAAAGCTACTATCAATGTCAAAACTTTTAAGTGTCAAATTTCTGAAATGCAATACAATTAAATGTTCTCCAATTAAATAAGATACGATCAACGAAAAAATGTTGTAACTCGTGTTAATTTGCGGTTAATAATCTGAACAATTAACGTGTTCGCTAGAGGTCACACTTTAGAATATCTCGATTAGTAATCGCTCTCATCAACACACTTGTTTGTTAAATAACTATTATCCATAATGGTCGTTAGCCTCACCCCCAACCTTTTTATTAGTCGCTTTAGACGACAAGCAGTAGCACTGAGCCTATTCTAACCTCAATCCATAGAGACAATCACTGAGAGATCAAATAAGCTTATGAGAGTCGCGTGCTACTCGTATTATACGTCTGGCAGTACTGAAGTGTATTGTTGTTAACTGTTCGTCTATGCCTAAGAGGTTAGGTGTTGCATCAGTCTGGTTCAAATAATACACACACTGACGCAAAATCTAACCTGCTTACCTCAAATTTGACATCGATTGGCAGTAAGCCACCAACAATATACTTCAGAACTGCCGTACTGTCGTACCCTAAATCCGTGCGTGCTACAAAATGCTTCTTATAAAACTCGTATCATAATATACTATTATTTGTTCCTCATTTGTAAACATCAATTTATTAAGTCACTGTATTCACCTTGAAAATGTTTCTTAACTGGCTAGACAGTAAATTTTTTACTGGCTAGCCAGTTATATTTTACAAGCGTGCTCATAGATAAATGATAGCGTGCAAAGCCAGAGTTGTCTTCCTTAGTATGTAATTCATATTCTTATATGGGTATTTCGCCACTCTGCAAATAAAATATTCAACAATACACGCCAGGTAACCATTTTTACTGGCTCGCCAGTCATCCCAATCCTATCACCAGTAAAACCTGTTTTACCTGGCTTGTAATGTTAAATACTATATTTTATTAATAGGTACTAAATATTTCATTTTAGATACTTTTTGTTGGATGATCGAAACATCACACCACTCTAACCTTATTAACAAAATTTCCAGCACTGTAAATCCTGCATATTCTAGCACCATACAACAGTAATTATGCACATCTTCGTGACAAGCAATTTCCTAACTCCAACCAGCAACAACTTTCATATTCTTATTAACAATATATCGGGCACCGCAAACCCTTTATTCTCTAACACCAGATGGCAGACATGCAGATCCCTGCTACAATCAATTTACCAGCTCCTACCAGTAACGTCCTTCATATACCTTAAATCATCGATATCGACATGACGGACGAATAGCCGGACGGAATTGATACAACATATTTTTCCTCATCTAGTGACTCGGAAAGATGCAGGTCTGAAGAAATCTTGGAAGATGATTTTATCACGATTACAATAATTTCTTCGTCTTTGAGACGAGTGAACTAAACGTGAATGTACCATCATTGGTTTTTATTTTCAATTCAATTAACTAGAATTACTCCCTGTGTTACCCCGCCCTTGTTTTTCAATTCTCTTCTAATGCAACCAATTCAAAGTGTTATACCGTTGAAAAAAGATTAAAATTTACTACTGAAATACAAGGTAAAAAATATATATTGTAAATTGAAATAGTATCGATGACCTAAGTAACAAGCGATTTCCGGGATTCAACCATGTCATTATTGAGATCGGAGAACTCATCAGGAGGAAAAGCAAAAGAGGACGGAACACGTAGACGAAACTGTTTTGCAAGGGAACGGATAGAAGAGCGCAGTAATTCAACGTGTAAAGCCTCATCCACCATTACACAACCGCGACGGCACGGCACTTGCCTATAAATTCTTGTGTTTCTGCTTCCGATCGTTAAAAGAGTTTCGCCTCTGGCGTAGTTTATACGTTGAGTTACCGTGCTCTTTTGCTTTTCGTCCTGAAGAAGCCCGTTACTAAAGTGGGCGAAACAGTGAGTCCTTCGACATCAATAATGACATGGTCCAATCCCGTTGTTTGTTACTTAATGACAATGGCCGTGAAAGCCTCGGAAATATATATGACGTCATAACATTTAAATAAAATTATATAGAAAGCTGAAATAGATATTTATGCATTAAGGGAGATATGAATATATTGTTTTCTTTGTAGTTGACATGGTTACAGACCGAGGGTCGCTGATCTGAATCAACCGACGCTAAAAAACTTGAATATTTCGAGTGGTGCATACACTATTTTATTTACTAGCATATTAATGAAAATAGTATGACATCTCAAAATGTAATAAGTACATTTAAAATAAGAATATGTAAGTAACGCAAGGATTGCCTAAATGTATGGTTCCTAAGACGTATTTCTAGTTGCATGATTGCCATGGGATTGAAAAAAAAACAATTTGAAAAATCTGTAGGGAGTTTTGAGTCGCTATTCATATTTTGTATTTATGACGAAAATAAACAATATCATGTTGATCGTAAATAACAAGCTAACATATGCAATGCAACTTGAATCGCTAACCTTGTGAGATTTTTTGCCGAAAACCAACGTTAACGGAGTTACCGAATTTATGCGGTACTTAATTTCCACGCTGTATATTAAATACTTCTGAATTGTTTGTAAATTTAATTAAAAGGAATTCTTTATTTACATAGGAATCAGAAAGTCTACAATATTTTGGAAAACTATTGATAACTAGCAGACGCTTTGGGAATATTTATTAGCTGGTGAAAATAAAAATACTGCGCTTGTGTACTTGCTAAGGTTTAAAAACCGATCTAAGGCTTTCAAGTTGCGACGGGTCCCATCATCCGCTTTGTTCCAGCATTAGGGAAATAGATAAACAACAGCCGTACTTTATTGCGTAGCGAGACCTGCGTTTAATGCGTTAAACAGAAAAACACTGTCACTTGAACAGTGGTAGTCAAAACATAGCGCTAGGGGCGGTGCTAATATTCCTGTTCAAGTGTCTTCAAAACTGTAAAGATTGCGCGTTGAATTCATTATCTAAAATCCAGGTTGCTCCGTATTGACTTTTGAGAGCCACTGGTTTGTAACAACTGTCCGCACGTAAACAGACCCAAATTTTCAATCTTTGGACATATTTTAAACCTTAGCGAATATATCGTCACTTGCTGAAGGATATTTGCCATTCCCCTTTTTTAGTAAAATCGTAATTCCCCTGCTTGTCTACGCTGGTTTTTGTCAATTTAAATAGGTTAATTGTAAGTCACACAAGTGAAAGTCTGATGAAATTCTGAATGATTGCTTGTACGACGCTACAGGTAAAAGTGCCTGAAATTGCACTTAAGACGATTACTTTTCTTCCAAAAGGAATACTATTATTCATAATAACTTCAACACGAGTCCATGCATGGTTTGTTGATTTAAGGGTATACCATTTTTAAGCATAATCAACTTTAGACTTAAATTACTCATAATTCTAAAGTGTTGGCCACGAAAAATACAAAAGTGCAACTACGAAACTGTATGGCAAGATAGTAACAATTAACTTATGACTTCGACAAATTAGTAGATGAAATGAAAGATAACAAAAAAAAATATTGACTCCACCTAATTATACAATCTGTCCAGATATACTAGGTATATTATATGACAATGCATTATTTAAATGACATGTAGGAGAGTATTCCAGTGAATTTCTCTTTTCTCTTAATTACTTAATTTATGTAAATTACTAAACTAAGTAAGTTATGATTATGTGAAAATTTAGTACTTTGGTACTATAATTAAATCTAAAGGCAGCTAAGTGCCGATTCTACAATGCAAGTATATACCTAGAATTAGCTATCCGAGGTATAATTGGTATAGTTTCCATTGTTACAACAATCGTTTCTAGGGTATTTATTCCCCAGATAACTTTATCCTTGGATTGTAGAACCGGCCCTAAGTCTAAGGTGTAAAACGTTTTAATCACTTAAGTTCATCTTACTTGTGAGTCAGTCGAGTTGCAAGATTCTTTGTATGCACTGAAACACGTTCAGTCGCTCACTATATTTTTTGCTCAATTTTTCAATTTTCTCGAACCCATACTCCTAAGTCTCTTTGTATTACAGCATTTGTCACATACCACGGTGCACTAACAATACTGCGGAGCTGTAGGGTTTCCATGTTCGATTTGCTGGCTTATTCTATACAAATGTACGCCTTATGTCAAAACGGGTTTTAGTAGCTTTATAAATAATCACTTTTCGATTCTCATTTGCGGTTTCCTTCGAATCATCCAATACAGTTGCTGAAATTTTTAATTCAATTGCTCTTGTTTGGTAAAAATGTCGTTATATCGGCGATATAAATATAGACCTAAATATTTAGTGTGATTTGTCTGTTCCAATTTAGCCCAGCCATGTATAGTATTCCAACCAGAACTTGGAAATATATTTAAAATCAGGCCAGCGTTGAGAACAGTAAGCCACTTCGTAGTGTGATTCATAAACTGACTAATTGTCATTCAGTGAAACTTCGATAACAACCTTCAAATTTCACATATGCAGAGGGAATTGGAAGATATATACGTTTTTAAACATTTTCTGTGGTAGTATACGGGTTTAAAAACTGAGGTTAAACAACTAGTACCTACTTAAATAATGCAAAATGTTACAAAGCCTTAAAAACAGTTAGGCTACATGTAAAATTTACGGATGAACTATAATTACTTGAAAGCTGCTTGACATTAGAGCTTTACAATTTTTAGTTGGAATACTATAGTCATTTTGTCTTGAGAAAAGGTCGGAGAAAGTATATACTTGGCAATTCCTGTAATTTTTAGGTCCTAATGAAATCCTGAAATTTGTAAACACGAGAAGTCGCCGCGGGCGCCGCTACTTAAAAATTGGTTACCAGAATTGAGACTTTTGAAAATATATCGTTGACGCTGCATTTTAGAGTAAAAGTACTTATATACAGAGTGTCCCAGAGCTGCCTCCCCATAGAAAATAAGCATTTGCCGACAGCAAAAGAGGCTGCAAGAAAGCAAAAATAAATTCGCTACTACCTTAAATAACTGAGTTATAGGGTTTTCAATTGCACGAATCCAAGAAGCTCTGTCTTCAGGTATTACTGAAAATTCGACACGTGGCTAGACAGCTAAAATAAATACCGACTTCGCAAAAATCAAAGCACCAACTGTGGTAGACTAGATTTATAGATGGTAGATTTTAATAAAACGAATAATCGCAAAACCCTGGCAACGCAAAATTGCTGTCATCCTACCTTGATGGTGCTAAACCCTGATTCGTTAACTTTAACATGTCTTTTCTCGGTTATCGCTTGAGAGAGGACTTTTTTTCTTCAAAATACCGATCGATGCATTCGCCCGATTACCCCCATTTCTCTGTGGAGAGGCAGTTCTGGGACACCCTGTATAAAATTGTACAGAATAAAATTTCTTACAACTTTTGTCTGACATATTGTTTGTCAAATCAATTGTTTATAAGTTATAACAGAGAAAAGCGGAATGCGTTTCTGCAATTTGCAAAAATGTTTAATTATTTCTGTAAATTTCAAAGATCAACACTCAGTCAATAATTATTGGTTTGCTATTGTTATTATTTTGTTATTATATCTTTACATATGTATATATAATACGTATAATATATCATTAATATACAATATATTATATACATACCGGGTTTCCACTTTCAAACTGGAGCATAGGGATTTAACATTGTTTTTAGCAGTTTCATGGATTCCTGCCCGCCAATTCAAGCTACAGGAAATATTTTGGTACCAGTGGAAAAAGAAAATTATTGCGCATCTAATGATCTCAAAAATTAAATTATTAACTCCACTGTAATATGTTTTAACGATAAAAACTCTATCTTCTTTCGAGTAATCGTTCATTTTATAAAGTAAAAGCTACCGAACCAAATCAAATAACAAATTAATTTGAATATAGCTGCAACGTTTTTCAAATCAAGGCAATTTATATTTAAAAAACATGAAAACTTATGATTAATATTTTTCAATGAAAATTTTAAAAAATAGTTTAATTTTTCATGCTATTAAGTGCGCAATAAATTTCTCTTTCTATTATTATCAAATCATTTTCTGTAGGTTGAATTGGCGAACATGAATCCATGAAACTGTTAAAAACACTGTTAAATCCTTATGTTCCAGTTTGAAAGTAGCCACTCGGTATAAACACTCACACACATACATACGTATGTATGTATCAATTACTAACATTTATGCAATGTTTACATATTACTCGTTTCCACATCACCTACGAGGTAGAGCAAGTGACGCGTTTTCTAACATGGTCTTTCCAGTGGGCCTAATCCACAATCATATCTGTCGGAAAATTATCAAAGTTGCTATTTATGTAATTTTTAATTTAGTGTCTTTTTTCAGTCTCTATGACTGATCTGGATGGGCCAGGTTGCATGTATGTTTTTTTTTTTCGGAATAACTTATTTCATCTTCATCCTCATCTCCTGCTTCTTGTTCTTCCAGGGATGCTGAACATGCTTCGTTTATTACTGTTAATTGAACCACATGTTCATTTACCCCTCCTCCTCAGAACTTTGGCAACTTATTCGTAGGAGTTACCAATTACAGAAGAGCAGATTATAGACCATTTTAGATCTGCTTTCCTGCTGTCACATTTTGAACCACATACTGTTTTGCACTTGTATTAAATCAATTTCAATAGTGCCTATGGAGCAGGATCTTTATCTACTGGAGTAAGTCCTAGTTGACTTCTCTGTCATCTGCATTCTTGGATTTTTTTGACTATCATTCTATATTTGAACTTGATGGTAAGTCCATAACGAGTATTTTCGGGCAGCTTCTTTTGTTGGTGGCAAGGTTTTTAAATTACATTTACTTTTTGTTATTGATCGTTTTTTTCTAAATAGCCAAAAAATGTTCCGCTTTCCTCTATCATAACTTGTAAAAGCTTGATCTGAGAAAAATTTGTGTCAGAGAAAAGGTGTACAAAATCCTATTTTCTACAACTTTGTGTACAAATACTTTTACTATAAAATGCAGCGAAGCCGATATATCCTCGAAAAAAACCGATTTTGCCACCATTTTCTTGGCGTTATCCTTTCATTAATTTTATCTGTAGGAAAAGGAAGACTAGAAGACATTCTTCTTTTATTTCGCTTACGTGACTCGCTAAAGTGTGTGAGTTCTTTGGTAATGTTTTTGCCGATTGGTCAATTTCTAGTGGTATCTTGATCAACATCTTCAATATAATTTGTTGGTGTAAGTAGTCTCTGTTACCATTTTTTTTTGTTGCGGGTAGGTTATTTTTTAATTAACAATGCCTCGGAATGTGTGGTTATTATTATTGGCGAGTCATCACACAAAATATTAAAGAATGATCTTGTTTCTTAACGTTTTGGGTCAATATTCTTAATAACCCAAAAATATAAAAAAATACTTTTGACTTAGAAGAAATCAGTCCATGAAATCAGCAATAATAAATCATCATTCACTGAAAGAAATAATAAAAATCGAAGCAATAAAAGTGGCTAATGCTCGCTACAAAGGAAACGGCGTGTTTTAAATATATAGACTATTATCTGTTGCAAAAAGGCATAAGGGTATAAGTCGACTTATCTCAATTTTGATTTTATTGATGCCCCGTGTCCAGAGCAATATCGGGTATCTAAATACAAGAGGATATAAGTCTTCATACCATAACCGTATTGTTGAAGCATCATATTTAATATTTACTTGAGAATAATCCTAGAAATTGTTCGTGGCATTAGGAGCTGCAGCCAGGTTAATTTAAGTCTTGCTCATCTCCCGCTGTCCAGCAATCTATCATACTTAAGATCCTAATCTTGGATTTGCATGTCATTTGTAAATACCATCTGCAATTTAAAACGGATGTCATTAGTTTATTGTTAGAGCTTTCGGCGAAATGCAGCTCTCTCTTGCGATGGTCGACCATTCCTTCCCCCTACTCCTAAAGGGGTGGTTTAACGAGTGTCCGAGTTTTCTTGGGCTCGAAGAGACAGACACGACCAGAGTCACGTTAAGACACCGAGAGATATACATCTCCTCTATAATCAGTACCGGCAATTTTAAATTTGTAATTATACAGTCCGCTTTTAGTGTTACATTGGTGTATATATTGTAAATAAAGTGTTATTACAATTATATTCGTTGTGTTCAATCATTCACGACCGCGACGACTTGCGTGATTCTCCGCCGGTATTTCGTTGTGCTCGTAAGGTTCGGGTCGCAACATATTTTGGTCATATCGCACCGAATTTCGAACCAAGTACACCTTGGATTCAACGTCTTCATCTGAAGAGGATCATCTGTATCCACATTTGCCGTGTATGGCATTCATCGGAGGAAGCTGCAGCATTATAACGAGGCCAGTGGAGTCCCCAGTACCTACAAAAAGCGTCAACTTCTTGGGGTGAGTGGTCTCCAATCCTACCGTTTGTTTAATTTCCCTTTGTCGCATGTTTAATGTTGTGTACGTTCTTTCAACGTGAAGAATTGGTTCATTAATTACTAGCGTCGAGGAAAATTTAATTGAAGAAATTTCTTCATAATTGTTTGCTCTTTTTGAGTAACGTCAGTAAAATTACTTTATTTAGTTATTACGCTTGATTCCAAATGGCAGACATTAAAGCACTGCTTAGCAAGCGCACAGTGCTAAAATCTAAATTAACTAAATTTAGAAATAAAATCAGTGACGAGTTAGACGTTGATCAGTTAAATACTATTAAAGATCAAGTACAACCTCTGAATGATGAATTTGATAGCATCCAATTTCAAATTGAAGAATTGGATGCAAACCAGGTAGATTCGATTTTTTTCGATCAATATATTTCCGTTATGACGGATATTAATAAATTATTAAGAAAGCTGAATGGCTCCACTCGAGAGGTAGGCACCCCACGTCCTGCGTCTTCAAATAATTCAATTGAGACGCAAGTTAAACTACCAGCTCTAAATTTACCACAATTTAATGAGAATTGTTAAAACTGGTTATCATTTTACGAATCTTTCAAAACGTTGGTACATAAAAACGAGACAATAAACGATTTGCAACGGTTTCATTATTTAAAATCGTGTCTAAGGGAAGAGGCGCTTCAGTTGGTCAGTTCTCTTCCAATTACCCGCGATAATTATCAAACCGCGATTGAGTTGCTAACCAACAGGTATCAGAATAAACGTTTAATTATAAAAAAGAACATTCACGCATTGTTCCATTTAGATAATGTAATTAAAGATTCATCCAAGTCATTACGAAACCTGATAGATAAGGTAATGTTACATTTAAAGGTCCTAAAATCTTTGAGCTTGCCCACGCATCATTGGGATAGCCTAATTATATATTTGGTGGCATCAAAACTTGATTTCATGTCAAATCGCGAATGGGAAAATTCGGTTACACAAGACATTCCGACGTTAGAGGATTTATTGACTTTTTTGACAAAACGATGCCAGCTGTTAGAGGGGCTTAGCTTTAAAAAAGAACCGGTCAAACGACAAACATTTGCGAACAGTTCCAAGAATAGGGAAAATAATAATTTTCAAGGTGCGTCGCATTTAGCTACAAATAAGGTGCGCTGTGCATATTGCAAACAAGCACATAACATACAAGGGTGTGAAACTTTTCTGAAGTTAGAGCCGAGAAACCGGTACCACGCAGCCAAACAAAACAAATTATGTATAATCTGTCTACGCGATAATCATGCTAGTACTAATTGCCGAAATAAAGGTTGCAGTGTTTGTCACGGTAGACATCATTCTTTATTACATTTTCAACAAGCTGAGGTTGACAATTTACCAAATTTCAGTTCCGAATCAATTTCTGCAATTTTGACACCGGAAGTAATTGCTACAACCTCCAGCAGTAACCACTGTGCAAATCAGAGCGCACATGTATTTTTATCAACCGCGTTGATCGATTTGCTCGATGCAAATAATAAGCCCCACACTGCTAGAGCTTTATTAGATGCAGGGTCACAGCCAAATTTTATTAATGAAGCACTATGTAAGAAACTCGGGCTTAAATTAGAGTCCGTCAAGTTTCCGATTGCAGGGATAAATCAATCTATCAGCCACGTACAGTGTTGCACTGTCGTAAAGTTAAGGTCAAAATGAGGCAAATATCAAACCGCGTTAAATTGCTCTGTTTTGCCAAAAATCACATCGAATTTACCGCTTATTGATTATGAAAGGCAGTTATTCAAAATCCCAAATAATATCAGATTAGCTGATCCAACTTTCAATAAATCTGGGCCTATTGATTTGCTTATCGGCGCAGAAAAATTCTGGGACTTATTGGGCTCAGGTCAATTAAAATTATCAAACCATGGCCCAGTATTGCAAGAAACCAAATTAGGTTGGATACTCGGGGGGCCAATGCAGGCTTTACAGCCTCAACCTCGTCCAGTAAGTTTTCATGCTGCATTAGACAGTCAATTGTCAAATTTTTGGCAACTCGAGACAATACCGGAATACAATGTAAATTCCATTGAGCATTCCGCATGTGAACGAAGTTTCGCAAATAATTACTTTAGAGATTCTACCGGGCGATTTGTAGTCAAATTACCGTTTAAGGAAAACGCTGAAGTATTGGGTGAATCCAAGAAAATCGCGATTAAACGTTTTTTCACATTGGAAAAATCCTTGGGAAACCAACCGAATTTAAAATCGGAATACACTAAATTTATTCACGAATATCGTGCACTAGGTCATATGACCTTAAATTCATGCCCGGAGTCGGACATTCCCTCAAAAAATGCTTATCTTCCACACCATGCGGTGATTAAACCATCCAGTACGTCCACCAAATTAAGAGTTGTATTCGATGCAAGTGCTAAAACGACCACGGGTGTCAGTTTAAACGATACATTATTAGTCGGACCTCAAATTCAATCTGATTTGTTTTCCTTGCTTACTCGATTTCGAACGTATAAATACGTTCTAACAGCTGATATACATAAAATGCATCGCCAAATTTTTGTTCATGCAAATTATCCACCGTTTCAACAAATAGTATGATGGGACAATCCGAATGAACCCCTACAAAGTTATTATTTAAATACCGTTACGTATGGTACCGCGTCGGCACCTTTTTTAGCCGTGCGCACGTTGCAGCAATTAGCTCACGAAGAAACGGAAATACTTCCAAGGGCAAAATCCGCTATTCTTAACGATTTCTTTATGTATGATTTAATAACAGGCACAAATGATTTTAATGAGGCTCTGAGTATTCGCGAACAATTAATAGAAGTTTTGAGTAAGGGTGGTTTTGAACTCAGAAAATGGGAAACCAATAAACCCGCGTTATTACCACGTTGTCAAAGGTCAGATTTGACGAACGATCAAACATGGATTAATCTTGACAAGGCGGGCGACACGAAAACTCTCGGACTGTCTTGGAATTGCATTAACGATGTGCTGCAATATGACAACACACAATTAAAGATTTCAAATAAAATCACGAAACGGGCGATATTATCGGTCACCGCTCAATTGTTTGACCTTCTGGGTTTGATAAATCCGGTTATTGTAACGGCAAAGGTCATTCTACAAGGGTTATGGGCTAGCAAAATTGGTTGGGACGACGAGATACCGTCCAAGATACGTGAGAAGTGGATACAATTATTCACAAGCTTATCGGTTTTAAGCCAAATAAAAATCCCTCGAATTGTCGAGATTCCTGAATTTATCGAGATTCATGGGTTCAGCGACGCGTCGGAACTCGCGTATGGAGCTTGTCTCTACATAAGATCAAGGTCCGCGGTAGGCGAAATGCCGTACATTTATTATGCGCGAAGTCCCGAGTTGCCCCTCTTAAAAGGGTATCACTGCCGCGCTTAGAGCTGTGCGCCGCCGTTCTTCTCTCGCATCTCTTTCGTAAAGTGGAATCGATAAAAAATCTCAATATCAGCCGATCAGTTATGTGGACTGATTCTAAAATTGTGTTGGCCTGGCTATCCGCGGAGCCACATAATTGGAAAACGTCTGTGGCCAACAGAGTCGCGGAAATTAATATAGCAGCAAATAAAGTCGATTGGAATTATATTCCTTCAGAATTAAACCCAGCCGATATAGTTTCACGTGGTAGTTTACCGAACGAACTGCTTCATAATCGTTTATGGTGGCACGGTCCAGATTTTTTATCGGACTCGAAATTAAAGTGGCCAATTAATGACCACGGAGATATTTCGGACGATTCGTTAGAGAAACGAAGTTTAGTCTCAAATGTTGTCACACAAAACAACCAAACTAAAGAAATTTTTGAAATGTTCGAAAGATTTTCTAAATTTTCCAAATTGCAACGCGTTATTGCGTATTGCAAAAGATTCGTCAACAATTCAAAACCGGGCGCTATAAGACAAACGGGTGGATTGACATCAATTGAATTGCATAATGCAGAAACATTTATTGTAAAACAAGTTCAAGCGTGTAACTTTAAGGATGAAATTGCAGCATTGCGTAAGGGTGACCAAGTTCACAGGCTCAGCATTATTAAATCTAAATCCATTTCTTGATTATAATGATATTATCCGAGTTGGTGGTCGCTTAGCAAATTCAAAATTGGGTCATGATATTAAACATCCCATTTTACTGCCCAAACATCATGTCACGAACCTTTTGATTTATCGTGAGCACACAAGGCTACTGCATGCTGGGCAACAAGCTACATTGTCGTCACTTCGTCATAAGTATTGGCCAATTTCAGGTCGAGGCAGTGTACGAAATGTCCTGCATAAATGCATAACTTGTTTTCAGACAAACCCGCAGCCCTTAAGGCAAATTATGGGTGATTTGCCCGCGTCTAGAGTCGAGCCCGCCAGACCATTTATTAATTGCGGAATTGATTACGCGGGACCTGTACTCTTAAAGGAAGGTTCCGGCCGTGGGAAACGATCCGTAAGGGCATATATTGCGATATTTGTTTGTCTATCCACTAAGGCAATACATGTGGAAATCGTATCAGATCTAACGACGCAAGCGTTTCTCGCAGCGTTGAAACGTTTTATCTCACGCCGCGGAAACATAAAAAACTTATATTCCGATAATGCTACTTGTTTCGTCGGCGCTAACCGCGAACTAAAACAATTGAGAGAGCTATTTAAAAATCAAATTTTTCATTCAGAGGTCATCGACGTTCTAGCCACAGATTATATAAAGTGGCATTTTATCCCGCCTAGAGCCGCGCATCATGGTGGCATTTGGGAAGCTGCCGTAAAGTCGGTTAAGCATCATATTAAAAGAGTTATTGGTGAGGCTTCTTTCACGTTTGAAGAATTGTACACAATATTAACTTGTATCGAATCTTGCCTCAATTCCCGTCCTTTAACTCCAATCAGTAACGATCCTAATGACCTCATTCCCTTAACTCCAAGTCACTTCCTTATTCGAGACGTGCTCACTGCACCCGTTGAACCGGATGTGACTAAGCTCAACATTCATCGCTTGTCAAGATGGCAACACATTGAGCAAATACGTCAACACTTTTGGCAACGATGGTCAGCCGAATATCTGACCCAGCTTCAACAGCGTGCTAAATGGCACCACGCTGAGACTAATATCGACATAAATACTATGGTCTTGATCAAGGAAGACTGCGTACCTCCACTACGTTGGCCGTTGGGTCGCGTTATCGCTACCCATCCAGGGAAGGATGGCAAAACGCGAGTCGTGTCAATCCGCACCTCAAAAGGCATTATTATTCGTGCCGTAACAAGGGTGTGTCCGCTACCAGTCCAATAGCGATTGTGTTGGTGATTGAACTAATAAACAACTTTTAAGTGCTTCGTATCAGTGAATTCCCGTGTCATAGACTATGATTTGAAACATTTGATCACACGTGTCTATATTTATGTTCTTTCATGCTTTTATTGTGCTCAGTGTCTTGTAAATCTCCTGTACATAGTATGTTCTTGATAGTTCTTACATTTGATTAATTGCCTTGCATCTAATTTATCTCGTGTACTTTCTGTGTATCATTTCGATGTATTTCCTATGTTTATTTTATAAGGTATTGTTATAAAGGTCCCCAGTTCCTTTATAGGGGCCGGTATGTTGAAGCATCATATTTAATATTTACTTGAGAATAATCCTAGAAATTGTTCGTGGCATTAGGAGGTGCAGCCAGGTTAATTTAACTCTTGCTCATCTCCCGCTGTCCAGGAATCTCTCATACTTAAGATCCTAATCTTGGATTTGCATGTCATTTGTAAATACCATCTGCAATTTAAAACGGATGTCATTAGTTTATTGTTAGAGCTTTCGGCGAAATGCAGCTTTCTCTTGCGATGGTCGACCATTCCTTCCCCCTACTCCTAAAGGGGTGGTTTAACGAGTGTCCGAGTTTTCTTGGGCTCGAAGAGACAGATACGACCAGAGTCACGTTAAGACACCGAGAGATATACATCTCCTCTATAATCAGTACCGGCAATTTTAAATTTGTAATTATACAGTCCGCTTTTAGTGTTACATTGGTGTATATATTGTAAATAAAGTGTTAATACAATTATATTCGTTGTGTGCAATCATTCACGACCGCGACGACTTGCGTGATTCTCCGCCGGTATTTCGTTGTGCCCGTAAGGTTCGGGTCGCAACACGTATTGTTACAGCAAGTTTTCTAAATGGGATATGTAGACTTATTCCCTGAAAATTCACTAAAAATTGATAAAAAACAAATATAGTCAATGGCAAATAGATACATGTGTACTAATACCCCGAGTCAAAGCTTTTCGTAAAGATATCTGCAACGCCGGAACAGCATATGTTAACTTATACTTTTTTGCCATTTCATAACTTTCCGTTTTTGTTGGAAACAAATAACTTATGTACACTTATACTACGAGTGCATTTCCATGCAGGTGCAATAGCGTTTTTAGCGGGCCAGTTTTCCAGTGTTATTATTAGTTATTATATAAAAAAATAGTGTAGTTTAACGAATAAGGGCCAAAATGGACACACACTCTCGTGCGTACACAGTTTTGCAGAAGAGCTGTAACAAGAACTTAACCTGTAAGTTTACACATAACCTCATTCGAACTCGAAACCACATAATTCTTGTTTAGCACATACATACATACATATGCTGTTTTGTCATAGTAATTATTTATCAGAAAACACATATTCCGGAAAATTGCAAACGCTATATGTCAACTTATAACCTTTTACTATTTCATCAAATGAATAAAAGGAAATTCCATAAAGTATAAGTTCCGTATTTATTTATTTTCTAGTAGAAATAGTTTTAGAATCAATAGCAAAGCCAGCTGTAGTCAATAAATCGACTTAATTCTTTTGATTACCAACGAAAAGAATCAAATGTTGTTCTCAAATCTTCAGCAAAATAGTTTCTTGACGCTCCTGTAAAATGATAATTTTTGACTTATACCCTTTTGCCTTTTCACCACCGATTTTAAATGAATATAACTAACCAAATATAAGACAACTATTTTCTTCTATAGGTTGAAGACCTATACCTATAGGAAATCCATATTCATAAAAGACTTACCAATCCCATATAATATGGAAAGAATACTATATTTTTACTTTAATATTTTAATATTTAGTTGTAATTTTCAATGATTGTGCAGAGAGCTTTTAAGTTGTATATTGCTATGGTATTGTACCCGCAAGCGGTTTTTTTAATCCATCAGTTATGTCTTAAAAATAAATAAAAGAAAAAATAGCTGGATTCCTTATAGTTTAATCGTTAACAATGTTGATGTTCCATAAAATATTAAAGTTGTTTAATTAAACGGTGAATAATATGCCGAGATAAGTGGTAAATGGGTTTTAGATGAATATAATTGACTTAGATTTGCACCAGGTATCGTTTAAGGGACTAGTAACTGAAGAGGAATATCAACAAATTGCTGTTAGATCAATAAAAGACCGTTTGACATTTAATAAAGATAAATATGCAAACGTAATATTATTAAGCAGAAGTTTACAGTAAAATGACTTTAAAAATAATGCTTAATAATGTGTAATTGTAAATAAGAAATAGGACAGGTACCTGCAAGCAGGATTCCAACCGAAAACTTAAAAGAATAATTTAAATGAGTTTAAGTGAGCAACTGTTAAATTGTATCATTTTACAAAATTAAAAAGGATCTGGTATTGAGTGAATGTAAAATAAATAAGATGTTGGTTACTAGGTAATAAGAGGAACTAAAATAACAATCTCTAAATAATAACTGGAACGAGTAAAAAATATTATTGTTCGGGCTGGTTTTCATATGCAAACGAAATAAAAACCAGCAATGCAGTTCAGTTGAAGTATGAAGACTATAACAACAGATATAAATTGAAGCACCAAACGTACATGATTAAGTTGGTCGTGATTGAAAATAAGATAGGGTCTTTAGTGGAGTTCGATGGCAAAAGTGTGGTGCCGCTAGCACAGAACTGATCTGAGAAGTTCGTTGCGGTGTTGCTTGCCGCCATAAAGGGACGACAGGTGTTTCTGGGCTTGCAGTTCATTGGGGTGGTGCTGATAGCCAACTAGGGACGGCTGGTGTTCTTGAGATTGGACTTCACGGCAGTACTTGGTTTCCATCTGCATAGCCCAACGGTACTATTGAAAGTTACCTCGACATAAACAAAAGAACATCTACGGTGTTGGTGTGCTGATCAAACACTGGTACCTGAAATCAGGATTCTTATGTAACATTCAAAAAACTAAATTCAAAAAAGTAAGAATTACCTAAATAAACAGATTGTAATTAGTTGATTTCTTCAATACTAAATATAATTGAGGTTATTTCAAGGTATAAGCAACGTTTCGTTTGAGATAACGTGAGAATACCGTTTAACCATTTTTTTATTGGATCTAATTGAGTATCCATGTACAGAGCTAGTCAACTGACATAAAGATTTAACGATTAAGTAAAAGGGCAGAATTCTTGGCTATTCAATTACATCTGAACCTAATATTTATACAAGGTGTTTCTAAAATAAGAGGACATACTTTGCAGAAGTATTTTCTATATACATATATAATCTATCCCTGTTTACCGGCAGGTGTAGGGTAAATATTTATAATTTTATATTTCACTTATTGTTCTATAAGACTGTGAATAAATTTTTTCCACTCCTTTCTATTTCTCGCCATATTCTTTGCCTGTGTTAAATTTATCCCTCTATCTTCCAGTATCTCCTTCACACTGTCGTCCCATGTTTTACGAGGTTTTCCTTTAGGTCTTCTCTCGTGTCTTCTTGCCTCCCAAGTTTGTTTTACGGTTCTTTCATTTCCTAGCCTACTTAGGTGTCCAAACCATTGAAGTTTTCGGTCTTCTCTTAGTATAATATGGGTTGCACTTTAATCGTTTTCTTATTTACGTATTCCTTATTTTGTCCCTTCTAGTGACTCCAGCTACTTTGCGAAGATACTTCATCTCCATAGCCTGTATTTTGCTCTTCATGTTTTGCGTCAGGACCCACGTTTCGCTTCCAAAGATGAGTGTTGGTACAAAAAACGGTTTTGTATACTGTTATTTCAGTCTTTTCTAATATCTCCGTTTCGCTATAAATTTATTTCTGAGGCTGTGGAATACCCTAGAGGTATTATCCAATCTCGCATTAATTTCTGCATCGCGGTAACCTTTGTTATTTATATTTACAACTAGATATTTGAACGTCTCTACTTGCTCTAATGTCTTTCCATTTAATTTGATATCTGCTTGAACGCTTCCTCTGCCAGTTACCATTATTTTTGTTTTTTCCTCGTTGATTTTCATATTGTTTAATTCCAATGCTGTGTTCCATATCTCCAGGTTTTTTGATAGGTCTTTTTCACTTTTGCCGAATATTACTAGGTCATCTACAAAAGCACATTCATTTATGTGTACTGGTTTCAAGTGTCTATATCCGATGTACATCTTTGTCGTTTTTTCTCTTGCATTTTTCATTGTGTCGTCCAAAACCAAGTTGAAGAGATAGGACTCATTACTCCTCCCTGTCTTAGGCCACTGTTTACTGGGAATTTTTTGGGATTGCCTGTTGTCCGTCCTTATATAATTCCTGTTTTCTTCGTAGAGGCACATTATGGCTGCTATTAAGTTGTTCTCCACCTTTCTTTTTTTCAATATTTTTCGGACTTTGGATCTCTTTATTCGATCGAAGGCTTTTTCAAGGTCTATGAACGCCTGATAATATTTCTTTCTAGAGACTTTTCTGTGATTTGCTTGAGTGTAAATATATGGTCATTTATACTGCGCCCCTTTCTAAAGCCACTCTATGTCTGCTCTAGTGATTTATCGATTTGTGTTAATAGCCTCTTTTGCAGGATCCGCTCGTAAACCTTCGATGGTATGCTCAATAGGGTAATCTTTCTATAGTTTCTACACTCCCGCTTATCCCCCTTCTTGAAAATTGGTACTATGATACCAATCTTCCAGTCTGATGGCACTCTCTCTTCCGTCCAAGCTCGGTTGTATATTGAGGTCAACAGCTCTATTCCCTTTGGACCCCCATGTTTTAACATTTCGCCTGTTATTTTGTCATGTCCTGCTGCTTTCCCTTTTTTGAGTGCTCTTATCACTTAATCTGCTTGTATCTCTTCCGCCATCTGATCTTCTGTTTGTGCTTCGTCTATATTTTCATTTTCTACTTCCTCCTCCTTTCCCAAGAATAGGAGTTCTTCGAAGTACTGCCTCCATCTGTCCATTATTTGGTTTCCTTCTGTGAGTACTATCCGTTGTTTCTTTGACTTGTTTAGTCTCAGCTTGTTTATCTCCCACTCTTGCATTCTTTAAGATTTTGTAGGAGAGCTTTTGATTTATATAAGTCTTTTTCCATTTTTGTTCCAAGTCTTCCCAGGATTTTTCATTTGCTAACCTTACGGCATTTTTGACCTTCGTTTTTTGTCCCTTATATTCTTCGCATCTGTTTCGTGTTCCTTCTGTTAGGTATTGCTTCCATTTGTTATTTTTAAGTTTTACCTCGTTTCTAATTTCTTCGGACCACCACGCCGTCCTCTTTGCATGCTTGTTTCTGTTTATTCGGGTTGTACCACATATCTCCTTGGCTGTATTTACTAATGCCCCTTTGTACCATCTCCACCTGTGCTCGACATCTTCTCTTTGTGCACTACTCTGTGTTGTTGCCAGTATTTTTTTTACTTTGTCTCTATATATTTGTGCTACTTCTCTATCGGCTAGCTTGTACAGTTTTATTACGTCTTGTGTGTTATTTTGTGTAACTATACTGCTTCTTTTATTCTCCTCTTGTGTTATCATATTTATTCTACTTTCCACTAAGTAGTGGTCACTGCCGATCTCTGCCCCTCTTCTAACTCTCACAGTCTTTACTTTGCTGCTGTCATTTCTCTGGCTTAGTATATAATCTATAATTAATCTTTCGCCTCTACTTTCTACTTCTCTTGTGTATTTGTGTACATCCTTATGTTGAAAAAATCCATTCATTACTAGGAAATTATTTTAGATGCAGAAGTCAATTATTTTCTTGCCATTATTATTTCGTGTCTCCTCTCCAATTACATCTGTTGAATTACCGTCCTGTTTACCCACTCTGCCATTGCGGTCTCCAAGTATAGTTATTTTCCCTTTTATGTCTTCCACTATCTCTGTAACTTTTTCCCAGAATTCCTCCTTCTTGGCCGCTGTTTCATTTTCATTTAGGCCATATCGTGGGCTTAATACTACAACTAGGTAACTTGATTTTTATGGTAATCGAGTTACATACTGCTTAGTAACTCTCTAAGTCAGCTCTGTCTAACACAACAACTGGATAAGTCGTACGACATTCCAATTGGGCGCTGTCACAATGTTTCAATATAGGTATCTCTTAAATAAGCGAAATTTCTTGCTGCTAAACTAGGTATTTTGAGTTGTATAGTTGTTGCAGTACGGAAACGTTATTTGGACGAGTTATCCAGTTGTTCAATTATATTGTAAACAGCCGTGATTACACATGTGCTTATGTGCGGTTTAAAATATACCCAATAATAATATGGCTTCTAGAAGTAAAAGAATACTAGCATTAGCCCTTAAAAACTATGAAGCTCAAACAGGTAAGTGGGTCTTTATTTTATACTTTGATTTTCTTCGAGAATTAGATCAACATTAAATTAATTGTAATTTGTAGGTTATGTGTTCATTTTACTGCTCTGTTTATTTACTTTTTACGTAGTTTTATAGTATTGTTCTGGGTTTTTGAAGTGTTTTTATTATGTTTTTTGCAAACCAGATGAATTTCGCATGTTACAAATACTATAGCACTGTAGTTTTATGCTATATCTCCAAACATGTAAATTCGAGTTATCTAGTTGTTGTATTGAGGTGACGAATTAAGTTAACTAGTAGTACATCAAAAGACTTTTAACTTTTTTCAGATGCGGACACTGCAATGCCTGGCACATCGGGTCTAGGTCTGTGTGTTGAAAATGAATCAGATGCTGAGCCGTTTTCTCCTGCTGTCTCAGAATATTCTCCTTCTTCCGAAAGTGATGACACCGATGAAGATTCAAATAAAGGTAGTAAAACCTCTGCCAAATCGCCAGAAATGCAAGTGCAAAATGAAACCATAGAATCAGAATGCTTAGTAGAAGAAACACAAGATAATGAAGTATTGGATCCTCAACTAGTGTTAGATGGAATGGAAGAGACTCCTACAAGAACCAACAAACCGAGAAAGCGACTAAGACAGCCTGAAAAATGGAAGAGAAATATTTCAAAAACCAAGAGACAACATGGGGAAGCGTATATTTCCTCTATAAAAAATTTGTTCCTGGAGCATGCATGCGCGATCCGTGTACATTAACATGTCGAAAGAAGTGTTATCAAAAATTTTCTTATGAAGAGAGACTTTCTATTTTTAGAAGGTACTATGATTTAGAAACTTACGAGCGAAAACGAGACTTTATTCATAGCAACACAAAAAAAATTGAAAAGAAATATGCTACTACACAAGCATCAAGACGTAACTTCACTATCTTTTTTTATTTGCCAAAAGAAACAAACGAAAAAGTTAAGATTTGCAAGACTATGTTTTTAACACGCTTGGCATTCGTAAGGGTGTTGTTGACATTGCCATGACCAAAAGAAGCAAAGAAAATACAAGCGAACCTGATAAAAGAGGTCGACATATAAAAAAACAAACAACTCATGAAATCGTCAGTAGTGTGCGAAATCACATTAAAAGGTTTCCGGTTGTTGAATCACATTATTGCCGATCCGACTCAAAACGTAAATATCTCGACCCTTCACTTAACATCAATCTAATGTATGAAATGTACAAACAATCGCGACAAGAACATAATTTGGATGTGGCAATACCGTCTGCATACCGAAAAATTTTTAGTGAACAATATAACCTTGGATTCCATCGTCCCAAAAAGGACCAATGTCGAATTTGTATGAATTACAAAACCTCTGGTGCCAACATAGAAGGATTTGAAACAACTTATCAATCTCATCTTGTGGCAAAAGATGAAGCTAGACAAGAGATGAGAAATGATAGGGAACGTGCGCAAGAAAATCAAAATTTTGTAAGTTGCAATTTTGACCTACAGCAAGTTCTAGTGGCACCAACAGACCCTACAAATAATGCACTCTTTTACAAGCAACGGTTTAAGTCTTTTAATTTTACAATTTACAATGCTGCTTCAAAACAAGGAGATTGTTTTATGTGGACGGAGGTTAATGGCAAAAGAAGAAGTTGTGAAATAGGAACCTGTTTATACAAATATTTTCAATCACTTTCTCCAGAAATTAGCCACATTTCATGTTTCAGCGATCGATGCGGCGGACAAAATTTAAATAAATTTGTGGCAGCAATGTGTTTGGCTGCAGTACAGGAGCTGCCACATTTGCATACCATAGATTTAAAGTTCTTGGTGGTTGGTCATAGCGAAATGCAGTGTGACTCCATCCACTCAGCTATAACCACTGAGCAGCATAGAGTGGGGAAAATAAATTGGCCGGCAGACTGGAAAACAATAGCCCGAAGTGCGAGAAGAAAAGGCGATAAGCCCTACGCTGTCCACGAGATGACATTTGAGAGTTTCACAGATTGGAAGTCATATGTCGATAGCAACTTGACTGTTCGAAAAGAAGATATAAATGGTAAAGCGGTAAGCTGGCAAAAAATGTGTTGGCTAAATTTTACCAAAGAGCGTCCATTTGTTATAAGATTTAAAGAGATGAATTTTAAAGAAGAATTCAGAAGCCTTGATTGTACCAAAAGAACAAGGAACAAGAGTGATTTTCGAGCGGTTGAAAAAAGCCTTTGTATGTGGAGGCATTACCAATATCGAAAGAAAATTATATCGATTTAAACTCTCTGTTTACATCTGTTCCTCCTGCAATAAGTTCAGAATACAAACCATTTTATGAAAATATTCCCCACAAGGAAAATAAAAAATAAAAAAAAATTGCAAGAATCCCAAGAATCTGGATCTGAGAGTGATTAGTTAGTTATTTTGTATTTTTTAAGAATGAAAAATGTTTATTTTTATTACATCCTACTGTAAAACTATTAATCTGTATGTTTTTCGAACTGTTTTTTTTTGTATTGATAAATTAACAAATTTTTCTAGAATTTTACTATTTTGTTCTCTTATTAATAAATATTTCATAAGTAAATGTATGCGTTGTTGTTATTAACAACTAGGTAACTGGTTAAAATATGAATTTAGTTATCAATACCACAACTGGATAACTTATTTTGACTTAAAACTAATAAAAAATCTAGGAAGAAATCATTAGATATCGAAAAATTACGTATTTTTCAATAACCAAACACAATATGGCAAATAATTCAAAAGCAAACAATAACTAACGATCATGCAAAAATATGGAATATTTTCAAATGCAATTTCCCAACAATGTAAATTTTCGAGATACCTAGTTGTAGTATTAAGCCCACGATATAGTATTACGATATGATTGATTTCCTTATTTTCTATTTTAAGTTCTATTCTCAAAATTCTATTAGAAGTACACTCCCAGCCATTTACATATTTACTCCATTTATTATTAATTAAGCAGCCCACTCCTCCTCGGGCTCTCTCATCCTCTCCTACTCCACTCAGTATCATTAAATGTTCACCATCTAGTTCGATACTCTGTCTTCCTTTCTTTTTAGTTTCTGTTATCACTAGTATATCTAGGCGAAAGTTTTCAATCCTTGTATTAATTAATTTTCTTTGCCACTTATGCTCTTAATGTTCCATGTTGCTATTTTAAGTATCGCTTCCTTAGTGTATTTTCTCTTGTTCTTTTCAAGTTTCTCCATCATCTCCTTCCTTAGTCTTTTCGTCGTTTTGTTTTTATCTGTTGGTATTTCATTTTTTTCCATATTAATTGCGTCGGTCTTTTTCCAATTTTCCAGTCCTTTACACTTTTCGGTTAATCGTTTTTTGAAGGTCTTTGGGTGGGTTTGGTTAGCTCATTATTATACTTCTATAGTTTCTGGGTTTCCTTGTTCCAGTACCAAACTCGTTCTTCGCTTATCAGTTTCTGGTAGCCCACTTTGACCTTGTTGCCTTTGGCTGATTCCTCTTTGATACATTTCCGGATTATTGCTTGTATCTTTCTTTCTTCCACTGTCAAGTAATCATTTATGTATACTTTGTCTCCATAACTTCGAAGTTTGTTCTTATTACTCATTACCATGCCCTTGTCTCCCTTGCTGTTTAGCTCGACCAGACAAGTTTTTTCTCCTAGTTTTCTTGCCGGTTCTACTTTCAATTTTATGCCCAAGTTTCTCTCTATGAACCCTTCTATTTCTTCTTTTAGCATTTTTAGATTGCTTAATTCCATTTTTATCCCTTGGAGCACTATGTTTTTTCTCCTAATTTCTCCTTCCTCCCTTTTCTCATTTGCTCTCCTCGCTTCCTGTTTTAGTCCGTCAATTTATTTCCTGGCATTTTCGTTGATACCCTTCAGTTCTATAATGACCCTCTTGAAATCTCTTTGTTCGTCCCTTAGCTTTCTTATCTCTTCCTGTAATATTTTTGCTTCGTCGTTGTTATTTTGCTGGTCTCTTTTAATTTCTCTTATATCCCCCGCTAAATTTCTCATTAAGTCCATCATTTCCATCATCTGAGTCCATTTTTTCCTACGATAGGTCTCTATTTATTTTATTTCGGGAATAACCTGAAACTGCGGAAATAGGGCCGCCCGAATCAACTTCTCGAAAGCAGGCCTATTATCAATTTCGCTACGTTTTCTCTGCCGGTTTACTATTATAGTTTTCTGGTATGCAACTCTTTATCCTTTTATTTGTATTTTGCGTTGCCTATCCAGTTGTCGTCGAAATGGGTATTCTTGAACCTTGAGATTCTACTTATCTGCTCTTATCTCTATTGTTGCATGCAGAAATGTGCCTTGTTGTTAGTTTCTCATAACCTATAATATTATTAATTGCAAGGGTTTTTACTTACAGTTTCGTCTATTTTGCGTTTTCTTCTCCTTTTTCTGCTTCTTGCAGTAGTTCTCTAGTCGATGTGCCCTTTTCTTATAGTTTTTATTCACTCGATATGGTCCAATTTTGAACTTGAATATCTGAGTAATAACACTACATGTACACCATTTAGCTTTCTCCCAGAAGTATTTTATAATAGACAAATATTCACCTTCTAAGACATTAAGTTTTAATGTGAGTCACTTTTAAAGTAATATGTAATCCGGAAAATCATGGTTAAATGGTTTAACGTGCTTGGAAACGTGGCTAATGTTATGAAAGTTACTTAGTGAAGTTGTTAATCATGTGAGTGCACTATTGAAATTTAACGAAAATAAGTCAAATTCAGTGAAAAAGTCTACAAGATTTTTATGTACGGTCGTGCCAATGGGAATGGCGGCCAAGCTGCAATAGTTATTTACCTAACAAGTTCGGGAAGTTAATTTTCCCGAATGAGCACTTTGTTTGCAGCACGACCGAAGGGAGTGCTGCATGTAGTGCGAATTCGGGAAAATTCTTCCCGAAAGAGGTAGGTACAATGTTTTTTGTAACGAATAACTCAAAATATTTGAAAAAGTTAAAAAAAATATTATTTAGTGTTTTACAACTTTACTGAGTTGGCAGCACAAATTACTAAATTTTTATACGTATCCTAGCACCTGTTAGCTTTTGTTGACGTTTACAGCGCCCCTGGAACACACAATTGCCATAGTTTTTGTGGGAAAGTAAAAAACACCCCGGTGCGGGAAAAGTCATTTTCGGCGCATCGGGAATGACCGGGAAATATGAATTTTGAAATCATGAGTGCAAAAAGGATTTTTTCCAAATCGACAGCAGCGAAATCATAAAACATTTGCTGCATGAAGTTCATACATATAACTATTTTTGTATTTCGCCTACATTCAAACTTTAAAGCTTTATATCTTAGAAAGGATGTATTTGCAGACACGGTTTCTTTAGAACGTTTTGATTTATTTTTCATGATAGCATACTTCCGTAAAGTTTGTCCCGTTATCTTCGAAACAGTCTGTATAAGAAATTTTTGAGTAGCTTGTTACGAATCATCACTTGAAAACAATAATCACTCGACGTTATTGATAATGGGCGTTAGTTAATTAATATTATTTAATGTTAACTGCGAATTTAAATGAAATGTAATTATATAACGCCGAGTTTAGCAAAGTACCTGCCATCTGAAGTATGTGCCGATCGGCCTGAGAGATTACGGCAGTCAATGAAACGGTAAATTTTATTGCTTTTACGTGCCAACTTGCGTGTGACCAAAAACTGTGCGCAGGGGTACATGCTTTTAAACAGCCACCTGCAAGGTTTCTTGTAAAAACTGTAGTTTTAGACGGCAGGGAGCAGATCGCTCACGAATCGAATAACTTGTAAATAAATGCGTTTTAATCTACTAATCCCTTTAATTCCTCAATTCGAGTCTTTGGACAGTGTAACTTGTCATCTGTGACGAGCTGAAACCCCCTTCGTTAGACGTATGGTTACACACTATAGAATATAAGTTTTAATCTTATACTAAAAAGAATAATAAGAGGCTCCCATATTCACTACAATTTGAGACTAAGAAAGACAACCACACGTCGTTAGCACTCCTCGACCCATATACTGACGTAGGTCGTTAAAACATAAAGCGTTTATTTTACGATTCAAAAGTGAAAATTGTGGAAGGAACCATCACGTAAATCGAATTAAACCTCCGTCTAGCAACAACTCACACGAATTTGTTACAGATATAACGTAAAAGGACGCTAGCTACTCTTTTGAATCACTTTCTGTGATACTCTGCAAATCCTGTAAAAACGGCATTTTCTACTGACGCCACGCAATTTATTCGAACTGAGACAAATCTGGAAGCTTGGACACACGCTGGAGCTACTCCGCAAGGGGTATTCTTGACGTCCACTAGCTTTCAGGACTCCAATTACTCAAAAACCATGACAAATCCTACCTCAGACAGTGTGGCCCATCCTCGCCTCGGAGCTGGTTGCAGGTGAAGCCGATGGCTTTCCTCGCTTGAAGTCGCTACCCTGGCAGCAAATATTGTTTGGGGATAGTCTTACACACCTCCCTGGTCTGTTGGACTGCAGACCCCTGGCTTCTGCAGCTCAAATGGGCCGGTGTCGATGTTCGGAATCTCCAGGTGTTCGGTGTCGTTCCTCAGCCGAAGTTGGTTTGGTAAATTTATAACACTTTCACTTGGGCCTGCTACATTGTTGAATAAAACGGTATACTTTTTATATGTGGCAAATAATTTTTATTATATTAAAACGTTGAATTTCCTGGAGCACAATTTTGCACACTTGTCAAATTACAGGGATTAATTTCTTATTGTTAACAAAACAGCATCGTGTTGCTTAGTAACCGCGATCTGAATTTGTTTAAGGGATATTAGTTTTAGTTACAATTTTACAGAAAGGAATAACATTTGATAGCGTGTTCGTTGCTTAAATCTAGAATTGTCTTTATTTCTTATACAGAAAAATTGTTTCTTCCCGTCACATACAACGTTTTTATTCACTGCTCTGCTATACACTTAGTTTTAGAATGCACTGGCACTTGAGTTCATTTTTAAACACGTCACTGATTTTTCGTCCTTTTAGTTGCTCTCGTTCTGTATCGCTCTTTGCAATTTTTATCTTATCTTTCTTCGATTTCCATCTACCTTTCAGCTTGCTTGATTTTCACTGGCCTGTACGTTTATTAATAACTTATTTTAGCAATCTTAAAGCTTTCCTTTACTCAAACTTCAATTTCAATCCTTCTGAAACATGCTTTTCTTTTGCTAGCCTTTATCCCTCTAATTATACTTCTTGCATCTCATTTTCAATGCATTTAATGCGATCTACTACTGTTTAAATTGCAATTAAATTAAATATTTCAACTATTTGCTTTAATTGACCTTATTCAATATTTCTCTCTGCATACAGAGCTAAATTGTGAGCTTTAAAACATCTCAATACAAAACAGCGGGCCCTGCACCTGAAAAGACACAAGCGCTAGGTCGAACAAGAATCAAAAGATCGCCTAATCTAACTAAGAAACGACAAATTGATAACATATTTAAAAACAGGAGACACGTTTGGTTGAACTTTTATTTAAGATACCTTTATTCATTACATGGCCTAGAAACTGGAGATATACTCCCTTCAAGCTTGAAGGAGTTGAGCTTTAGGGTTTGAGACAATAGATAATCTCAAACATATTGCAGGTAAAACCGTTTACGACAGCTTAACGGGATTCTAGTGGTGCAGAGTGAGGTGTGGGCCTTAGACTTAAATAGAAGGGGGGTTTCGTATGATAGTCAAAACAATTCTACCTGGAAAGATACAAGGGCAAATTAATATAATTTTCAAAGGCGTCACCTCAGCTATGTGTGCTGGTTGTGCACTAAGGGAAATTCCTCTCAATGATAGGATATGTGCCTGCTCAGCTCCAAATATTGAGGATTTAGTTATTGAGATTTTTCAAAAATCTATTATGTTGCAAAAAAACTTTCAATTGACTGAGGCAGAGTGCCTAAGGCGGTACTACATTTCGTACGGAGATATACTTTGAAATTTATGCCGCAACTGAAAACTTGCTCATAAAACATACACAACATTGGTGGTGATTTACGCCTGTAATTTATCTTAGCATATATTCAAATATATGCAATACAAACAGGTTCAACTTATTTTGTGCAGTTCTTTAATCGACTGGAAGATGCTAAAATCGAGGGAGGTCTCGGTCACCGCAGGGTGAACGAAATCCTGACTTGATGGGCGGGTTTCAATGAAATCAAAGGGGACAGCTGCAAGATGGTCGACGGGTGAATTGGGGTTGTTCTACGCACAATATGACACGAGGTCTGCCCGATAAAGAATTCACAGCGGCAATTCGAAGACTAGCAAGGAGCAACAACCTCGATTTACAAGCTGACAACGAGTTGTTTAATTAGAGATGCGACGATAAAAGAGTTCCTTTAAGTGTATTCGCTCATATAGCGATATGAAATTCTGCTCTACTCAAACGAGACGGCATTTGAAATTGCAGATTAGGAGTCTGCGTCTCGGTAAGTTGGATGTGTCTGACAAAGGCCTTATTTTCCAAAATTGGTATTTCAAGGCTTTCTTAAACAACTGCATTCACGGAACCATAACTATTATATACGCACAACCACTCCTTTCTAAGTCAATTGTTCGACTAGCGATTAGCTCCCATCTGAACGTTGCCTGAGAAGAAGAATTACAGATCCTTTCTATACTTTGCATATAAAAGCCAGTACAGGCATTGAAGCTCAAACTAAACTAACACATTTGAGAAATGTAAGAAGGTAATGAGTTCGAGCCTCACACTCTGGACAGTGGTTACATCTTCCGCCGTCCAGCCATCATAATCAACACCTTTGGTGGTTGTCACCCGTCTGAAAGGGCATTCTTCCTTTATTCAAGTGGTTAAGCTAGCCACCTGGCTCAACTGCGGCATAAACTGACTGATAAAACCGTACTCATTGGGTGGCAGTAAGAGCCGCTATAGTAAAGATAAATCACTTGAGATGTACGATGTAAATGCATTGTAAGCATGTAGAGAGCCAGATCTGAAAAATCGTCGCTGAACAAGTGCAATGCGTAGATTTTACAGAGCCGACGTGAGTCCTTAAGAAAACTTACCATTGGTATTTTCCTATGTTTCGTATACCATCAGACACACTCTGTAGCACCTACTTTGTTATCTTATGTATCTTCATGCACTTTCCTGAATCAGTTCCGTTTTTCTTTTTGCCATTTAGAAATTTCAATGTTTTATTCATAGTCGGCTACAAAGCTTTTAATAGAGAAGTACTGCAGCAGCAAACGGTGTTTTCTAATGCAAGCCACCAATGCATACACATATAGGTATGCATATAAATCGGAGAATTTCACAAGCACAGTTACGGTTTTACTAACACAACGCGTTTGTATGAATACATGCAAGAGATTATTTCTGGAAATACTTTGGTTTCCATTATGCAGATGCTAACTTCTATTAAAAACTGACTAGGTGTAGCAATACTAATAGTATTTGTACACAACAATGGTTGAGAATTTAAAAACCAGTTGATATAGCGAAAACTATCAGTTTATTTATAATATTGCACTTTTGTTTCTAATTTCAATAATGTATTTTAAACCCGGTATTTGGTTCATACGAATCTCTATATTTCAAATCTAAATGATTACCGGCGAAAATCACGCTTTAGGCAGTTTTTACAAATTTATTTATGGAATCGACAGAACAAGACATTTTAAATAAATTACCTATTGCAGTTTTTGTTGAATTTTTATAGACAGTTTCTGTTGCCTTATCATAAGTAATTACAAGAAAAGTTATTATTTTTTTAGATATAGTTGCCTTTCTAACAAAAACTGGGTTGCCAAGGAGCTTGTCGATACTAACCTTCAATAATAAAATTATAGCGAAGGCCAGTAATTTTATCTAACGTTTGGTAGGGTCCGATTACTTTATCTTACTGAAAACGTACAAAATAAAAAAACTGTAAAAGGCTCTACCCAGAACCTGCCTCGTCAACATTGTGACACTAAATAATTTTAAAAAGGAAATTAAGTTAGGAGTAAAAATATCTTCATGTTTATAATAAATTAAATAAATTTTCAAATAAAAAGAACTTTACCGGTGGTCGAATTCGAAGGGCAGGCTGACCGCATATGCAGTCCCAACGATTTGTGGGCTATTGCAAGGGGACGGGGCATTTCTACCTGAGCTACGGAGCACCAACCTTTCGAAATCCTGCGTTGCAACTGTATTAAGTAACGCACTAATTTATTGCTACCTTTTATATCGTACAACATTTATTCTGAATCTATTGGGGCCCATTTTTGCTAAAAATAAAGCCTGCGCTATGTACAAATTATTTCTTGTATTTACTGCTAAGTTAAATAAAAAATTAATTGTTTTTATTTTTTTAAGATGCTCACCCTCACCCTATATATACTTGCCTGAAATTTTCACGGTTTTATACCAGGTAGATATATATTGCGTATGCAATATATTGTCTTCCTCTGACAAATAGTTATTGAGCTATACCGCCAATAGGCAGACAGACAGACAGACAGACGGACAGACGGAATTGAGAAAACCTGTTTTTCGTCATCTAGGGACCCTAAAACATGAAGATCTGAAGAAATCTGTAAAGATAATTTTTTTGTGAGAAGAAGCAAGTACTGGGAATTATTTCAAATATATACTCTTCTCGGATTAAGAGTAAAACAAGAAGACGGAATTTCTGACTAAATTAGATTTTCAAAATAGAATTTAAGGAAGTAATAAATTAAAATCCCGTATTCGGGCTTGTATTAACGATTCTAGGCAGAAGTGGCTGATTATATTACCTGCACAATAAAGCAGCAGCTGATTACATTTTTCATTAATAATTTGTATCTTGTAAGTTTGATAAAGGGTAGTATAATTTTAGTAAGTTACATTGTATGAAACAGATCCCTTATTGTCTTAGAATGCTTACCTTGCAACCTTGAAGAACAAGAAAGCTATTGTTTAAAGTGCTGACTTTGTAACCGTGTATGCACGCGCATCCTGTCACGAGGCATACTTGGAAGATAAGCTTATCTTAGCTGATTAGAAATACTATATAGGCTAGTGCATGATATGTTATCTTTAGTTCGTAGTTCACATGTTAGGTGTAAGACATTGTCTGACTGTGTCTTTGAGCTCCAACTTGTAGCATTGCCGTTGTAAAAAAAAGGTGTTTTTTAAAAAGTCGTTTCGACGGTCTTTTTATTTAACTAGTAATCGTTATAGCTAAGCATGCAAAATCAATAGTTGTTAAATTCACCTCTTTGGCTGTTCTATCTATAACAGCTTGTACGTCATATGTGCGTCAATGCTCAAATTTCAAAAGTTATGAAAGCATCATTGAAGCATACTTGGAAATAGGTATAACGGTATAAAAGGTATATATAACACTAGTCATAACTAAAAAGGATGCAAAGAGAAGCATCAAAGTGACCGCTTTTGCCGTGTTAGTACCAACCTTCAACTTCGATTGCCTGCGCTATTACGCTCTTTGGTATTGCTGTATTACACCTAACTACGTATTATACTGAAATTTGAGAGAAAAGGCTGTTGAACAGAAACTCGAAAATCGCGTTGCTCACATTAGCGACGTTAATAAGGGAATAAACTCTCGCATCTTCTGCCAGGATTAACGAGCGCGCGGTAAAATCTTCTATAATTGCGTGAAACGTAGCTCGTTTCGTTTCATGCTGGTAATTGGCTTCGTGGCAATGTAGACCAATCACCTTGTCCGTAACAATTGAACAAGCCTATGGGGGAAACTGTATTGAAATTTAATTCACTTGATATCCTTCATATATGTTTACAAAAATATAATTCATATCTTTATTTCATTATGTGAAGGAGAAAGGAAACGTTCGGAAAGCTTTCAGAGTAAGGTAAGTTCATTCATTCGGAATGCCCCACGCTACGAATGTTAAATGTAAACTCTGCAAAATCTATTTTCGATGAATTTATTCGAGGATATAGAACCAATATTGTTTTAAAATGAGAATGCAATAAATATATTGCAAATAACGCTAAAAGATATTCTGCCTGTGGCTGAGGAGTTACCTGCACGAAATTGAAAGAGTAACTTTATTGGACTAATACTGCATTTTATTAAAGTAGGCAAAATTAAAAACTCTTCGGTGTAATCCATATATTATATGTATTGTAATAGTACCCTAGCTTAATATGGGGTTTCAAATAAAATATAACATTTATAATTGGGGCAAGGGTTACTACATTTTACGAAATGAAATTTTCAATTGAGAATTGCTTGTCAAACTCAGAGCAAATTAAAAGAATGTAATCATAATTAATAAATGGTTTATTGCTCCTTCCTTATTTTATTTATTTGCAATAAATTAGGGCTTAGCTCCGGTAAATATGAAAGAATTCTTAACTTAGAAGACCTGTTCATAAAATTAAGTAGAAAACTTTGGATGATAAGTAATTTGTTGTATGACAATTACTTTTTGATATTATGGAAAATGCACTATTCCCAACTGATAGTTAAATAACCTCTAAAGTTAGTGCAGTAAACAAGGTGATCTGTCAGTCAAAAATTGCGTAAAATTGAATTTTAGACACCATAATGGCAGGAATTCATTAGGTAAATACGATTAATTCTATGACGTAGCAACGGATAACCTCGCTTTTGTTCAATTTCCGGCAAAATCTGCAACTTTCGTCTCAATTCGCACCTTTTAGGGACGCCCCCGCTAAATTATTCGAAGCGATGGATCTGGGACTATGAAAATATGTTGAACTTCTCAGGAAAGGTCTATTCTTGACGAACCCCAGGATCTATAAGGCTGCTGCTCTTAGTTTTTATGGAATTCTCTTTGAAGAGGTGCTCCGCTGTTGGTTGGCACACTAGAAGGACGCCACGGCAAACACTCGCTTAGAAATGACTTGTTGGTTCTAATTGTTCTACCCAGGTATAGCTGCAGGCCTCGTCTCCATGTAGCACAAAAAATCTGCCATCCGATGTCTGAAACTACCTCAAAATCTTCACCAACTATTTTGGGAGCTCCTACACTTGGGAAAATTACACCCACAGATGCCTTGCAACTTGATGAATAACTTTAACACGAAACTGGTATCACGAGTGACTTTTTATTCGAAATTTAATACAATATATGTAGAGCTTAATTTCCCCCAACATGAAAAATTTAAGTTTGTTTTATTAATTATGACAATTGCCTGTCTCGTAACTAAGCAACTACATGTACAATTGTTTAAAATTAATTAAGTTTGATCACATGTTTGAACTTCTGGACTACAGTTTTGATGCCATGTCTTTACATTTTCACTAAATTGTTAATTTTTGAGATAAATGTCACCACACTTTGCTCTGCTTTTAATTTTCACTTTGGTTTATAATGCACTGATACACTCGAGTTCCTTTAGCATTTCCCTAATTGTCTTTCGATCGGTTGCCTTACATTTTTCCATTGCTGTATTGCAATTATTATTTTGTTTTAGTTAACTTGCCGTTTGGTGGCTTATAAACTTTTAATACATAACGTTCATACAATTTCTGTACTTAACAAATCATGCTGTATCATTTTATTCAGATGATGTTTGAAGTTACTAAGCACAAATCCGTCAGGCACAAATTAAATTGCATTGGCCCTTCCGAATATTTATCATATCTGAAACTCTGAACGTAACCCTTCTGAAACCTGCCCGACCTCCTCACTTTTATCCCTCAAATTATTAGTTACTGCTGCTTACATCAAGTGCATTTATTAAGGTAAAATACTGATTATCTCATACTCATTTAGTTAATTAGACAATCAGACTTGCTGTGAGCAGTAAACCGTTACAGTATATCAACAGCATTTCAGGCCCATGGATTGAATTGTTTTTCTCCATTCCTTCCGTTGTCTAGCTAGCGTTTTCCATTATTATCCAAACTCGTTCAGGTCTTCTTTGACGCAGTCCATCTAAAGTTTTTTCGGTCGCCTTCTTCTGTTTACTCCTCCCGGTTTTTCTTGAAATATTATCTTCGTTTGCTTGTCTTCATCCAGTCTGATTAAATGTCCACGCCATCTTTGTCTGTTCTGTCTTATTACACTACCTATGTTAGGCTCGTTTTACACCTCCGCTAGTTCATTGAATGCCCGTCTTCTTTACTCCTTGTTTTCTTTAATATCTCCAAAAATTCTCCACGGGACTTTCCTTTACCATATCTCCATCTTTCTTAGGTCGTCGTGTGTTAACACCCATGTTTCATTCTTAAAAGTTGTTTTTGGTCTGATTGCAGTTTATACAGTTTTACTTTAAACGATCATTATATGTCTTTATCTACTCCAGTGGGATAAGTAACGCAGAACGTCACTCATTTGACACTATTTCAGTTAGGTAATAAAGCTCATAACACCGCTCAGTTATGTAATAGTTTCATTACGCAACTGAGTTGTGTAATGACCTCATTACGTAACTGAAATAGTGTCAAATGAATGACATAATGACATTTGCCTACTAAAATATTTTTGAAAATGACAGATCTGACATTTCTCTTAATGCACTTTTCTCAATTTTAGGCAGTCGTAGATAAAATTTTGTACAATACATGTGTGATAATGCATCATTGATATACTTGTGTGCTTACATAACTCGTGCTGCTCACTCGTTTGTAACTTACACACAAAATTTGGTCCGGGCCAACGAAAATTCGTTTTTAAAAAGTAAAACTACTACAGAAATCGCACATGGACTTTATTGCAAGCAGCGAGCGTACAAAAAGGCAAGATACCTAGCAAAAACAGATGTATTTATAATCTTTAAGTGCTGATATCGCGCGGACGTGCCTTATCTTACGGTAGTCAGCAGGTTGGTAACCATAACTCCTCCGTTGTTTTAGCAAGAACTATGGTCTAAACCAGAGTTTGACGAAAAGCGGATATTCGGGACCTCCTGAAGTTGCTTCGTTGACAACGATGTTGTTTCGCTTTGGGACCTGTTAAACTTATTTACACAAAAATATTTGTACAGCACATATACCTACGGCCATAATTACTATTAAAATATACAATACAATAGCATAAACGCTAATTTTCTTATAATGAATCTAAACATCGTCAATACTATTTAATTAATTTTTCTGTTCATCCAATGAGTTATAAATTTTATTAATTCCATCTAAATTGATAGTTTCTAACTGTAAAGGTTTAAAATTTAAAGTATTAGTTTCAACAGAGCTTAAATTTGGCAGTTCAATATTATAAAATTCTAACTTAAAGTTCTTATAGGTTCTCAGAAGTGTATCCTCTATTTGAACATCACATGCACTATTTAGTTCTAACACATAACTGCCTTTTAGCACCACATTGATTTTAGATTTTTTACAAATTTGTTTAGCCACTATACTACTTGGCCTTTTCTAATGGTTGAATTTTCACTCCGGAAATGTTGACGGGTACCTGCAGACATTTGGTTGTGTTTTCTGAATATTTGAGTAATTGGATCTCGCACGGAGCTTCCGTTTTGATTTCCGTGGTACGAAGTTCATGACACATGAATTCTTCGGGTCCTACCTCTTGACATTCGTTGTGGAAATATGCATAGCTTTGCTCGTTATATAGGAGGAATTTCGAAATAGGTATTATAGTTTTAAATATTTTGGCGGATGGGACTGGCAAGGAATATAGATGACTATTCAATTCACCTGTCATCTGTCAAAAAGTGACCAATGAAAATCCAGAATTCTGACGTTTCTTGACCAATCAAAAAAATATCAGTGGATATATCTTCCTAGAAGGTATTCAAGTGACTATTTTTAACAAATGTAATTTTTATTAGAAAAAGTCAATATTAGTGTTCTGTTACTATAGAAATTGCGTAGTTTGTTGCTAGATTTACTAAAAACTAATTTGAAAAAGTAGTTTGGTTCATTAAATAGTCCCTCGAATACCATTCTTAGTCAAAGTTAAGTAGATTATTTTTGCGGTGGTATCACTACTCATGTCCATTGCGCTTGGGATTAGGACTCGTGCTAGCGCACTCGTCCTAATCGTACCAAAGCGCAATGGACATTCGTGACACCACCGCAAAAATAGTCGACATAACTTTGACTACTCATGGTATTATAAGTGATTATTTTTTTCGTAGAGATTTCAACCAATCAGAAGGCTGGATTTAGTTAAGTTATCTTGTATAATTTCGATTATACAAAATCGATTATACTATAGTAACTTCACTAGGCAACGCAATACATAACTTTTGTCAACATGATGTTGTTTTCAAGGAGATGACTTCCACCTAGGTCAATACAAACAAATCGAGCTGCCAATTAAATATTTATTTGTTCCTAATATTAAAATTTACTCAAAAAATAATCAAATCAAATACAATGCGTACTTCGAACAGGTTATACGTCTCAAACTTTCTGCACAATAACAAATCGTGTCAGTTTGACAGAATAATCCTCCCTCTGACGCGATCGGATTATTTAACCTGTCAAACTGACACTCTTTTATTATTGTGCAACAAGTTATCGACATATAACCTGATAATATCGAAGTACTTATAGTATTACTTCTGGTAATAATCATAGTTTTCAGCTTTAACAATTGGAATTTCTAAAATAACGACGATTTGATTTCCTTTACTGTAACTTTTAATTTCTATAATTTTTTCATATAACAAAATATTCTTCACAACTGGTTCGAAAGGAAGTTTATGTTTTTCAATCTTTGTGTTAATACCTGACAGCTCCGAAAGTAAATCTTCAGGTTCAACTAAAGAGTTGTGGAATGTATTCAATTTTGAAAAACTGATTGCTACTTCAATTCCTTCTAACATATCGTAAATAATTTGGAAGCTAATTGCAAATTGCGAGAATAAAGAATGTAAAAGAAAATCACTGTGCGTATCGATCGCTGGCAAATGCGTAGTTTTGATGACCTGCTCTAATTGTAAGGTTCGAGATTGTAGCATCATTTTATTATGAGCAAGCCCTCCAGTACTATTTTTGAATTTTAAAATTGATTTTTGGAGTAAAGTAATTTGCTCCTTAATTAATGTTTTCATTTGTTTTTGACTATCGGAAAGTGTAGTTATGGCTTTATCTTATCTTTCTGCATCGGTATGATCTAAATTTCCTGTTTATGACTTTATTATTGATCCCAATCCATCGATAACGCTGCGTTTAGATTTTTGCATAGCAAGTGGGTTAAGCTGATAGATTTGACTTTTAATTTTACTTTCTAATAAATTTACAAGACTATATGAATTATAATATTCTCTTTCATAGCTAGGTTGCTGAGTTGCATTTTTAATTGTGCTTCTAATTTGAGAAAAAGACTCTTGAAGTACATTAAATTCCTCTATTATTTTAGAAATATCATATACCTGTATAAAAGACCAATAATTAACTTTGATCTGAGCGTTTTCCAATTTTAATGGAAGAAGTCCAGGATTACTATTGAGGTTGTGGAATTTTGGAAGATCTAATTTCGCTGCGACGATACAGATGGCAAATCTGTAACGACAGAAGGTTTTCTAAGTTCCTTTATATGAACTACTTCTTTTTTAATTTTATTAAGTTTATTAGTAATTTCTACTCTATTTCTTTCTAACATTTTTGTGATTTGGTATGGTACTAAAAATTTGCGATTCTTTTTATTCCTACAATCGGAGTTTTGCTTATATACAGTTTTCCCTAACGAAAATTCATTATTTGAGTTTCCCTGTGAATTTAATTTGGAAACTACCTTTTCCTTATCTGCTTATAACTGTTCCCTAACCTTTTGGTATACATGTTCCAGTATTTGTTTGTGAGTTTCGGCGTATTCCGTATAGAATGAAGTGGGTATAAACATTTCATTTGGATTTCGAGAATTTGTATGTCCGAATGTTAATTCGAAAGGTGTGTAATTGGTTGCACTGTGTATTGAATATTATAGCCAATAATTGCATAGTCCATTAAGTTATCATTTTCATTTGCGTGGATTTCTTTTAAGATCCTAAGTGTTCAATAATCGTAGAATGAAATCTTTCAACAATGGAGTTAGATTCATGATGGGCTACGGTTGTAAAATGAAAGTTAATTTTATGTAATTTCAATATTTCCTTAACAGTTTCATTATTAAACTCTGTGCCTTTATCGACAACTAAGGTTTGAGGTACTCCAAAAGATGCAAAATATTTTATTAAAGCAAACTAATATGAATAGCTGTTTTTCCTTGGATAAATAGAGCTTGTGATAATTTTGAGAATGAGTCGACTAAAGTTAAGTAGTTTCGGTTATCAAATGTAAAACATCCATATGAACAATTTGAAATGGTTTAGTTGTTGTTTCTGTTAACATTAAGGGTACATAGGGTTTCTTTCTGGCATATTTTGCACGTTGACAAATGTCGCAAGAGTTAATATAATTTGAAATGGTGAGTTTCATGTTTTTCCAATAATAATTTCGTTTTAAGTATTCTAACGTTTCATTAATACCTCTGTGGTTCGCTTTTCCTTCATGATGGTTCTTAACTAATAAAATTTGTTCTTCTTGATCTGTAACAGTGTTGACTCGTTTAAGACATCTAATTAATTTTGGTCCGCGTTCTGAGAACTGTTTCAAATAAACTTTACAAACATCTTTATATAATGAGTCTTTATGAAAATATAAACAGTAAACTTTTTTTGGGTCAGTATTTTCCTTTAAAAATTGAAAAATTAAATTTTCATTACTAACTTGTGGAATTTTGATGGTTATTATTTTTTGACTGTCATACGTTTCGCGTTTGATTTCTAATTTATGATATGCGTTTGGGAATACTAAAATTGGGTTTGTTTTATTATTAATTATTTCGTCATAAATTTTGATTCCATCATTTGTAGTTTCATTAAAATTTGAGTGCTGTGTAAACGTATCAGCAGAATTATTGTCGATTCCGTCATGGGGTTGTACTTGTATATCCGAGATTATTTTGATTTTTGGGTTTTCATGTATATTAGTCGAAGTTTGGGGTTCGTCATTTATCATATCTTGAGTATAATCTTGTAGAAATTCGGAAACATCTTTATTTAATTTATCAGGTGTTAAATTTTGCATCTAGTCCTCGAGAAAGTCTGAAATATCTTTATTTACTTCGCCGGGATTATTAACTAGGGATTCGTTTTCTAAAGCATTAATACCAATTCGTGAAAGACAATCTGCAATTTTATTAAGTGTACTTTTTTTATAGTAAATTTCATAATCGTACTCTTCTAATTTAAGTCGCCATCTTACTAATTTCGAATTTGGTTCCTTCAAACTAAATAACCACTGCAATGGTCTGAGGTCTGTATAAATCGTGAACTTTCGTCCGTACAAATATGGCCTAAAATGCTTACAAGCCCATACTATGGCAAGATGTTCTTTTTCGATGGTTGAATATTTTGTTTCGGATTCATTTAGCGTTCGGGAAGCATATGCTATTACTTTGTCTTTCGGAATTTGTCCTTAAGAAAGAACTGCTCCAATTGCAAAATTACTTGCATCTGTGGTCAGAATGAAAGGTTTAGAAAAATCTGGGTATTGCAAAATAGGGTCATTAATTAAAATTTTGGTACAAGTCCTAAAGCATTCGACGAATTCTTTGTCGTGAATAATTTTACTGTTTTTCTTTAAACATTTCGTCATTGGTTTCGTAATTTTGGCAAAGTCCTTAATAAAGCGCCTGTAGTATCCTAAAAGTCCAAGAAATCTTTTTATTTCTTTCTGTGTTTTAGGAATAGGGAAATTTTTTATAGCTGCAATTTTGTCAGGGTTTGGTTTTACTCCTTCAGGGTTTATGATATGTCTTAAATACTGAACTGATTTTTGTAAAAATTCAGATTTATCAAGTTGAACTTTGTGATTACTTATTCTTAGTCTATCAAATACCAATTTAAGTCGTTCTAAGTATTCTTGAAGGGATGTACCGAAAATAATAATGTCATCTAAATAAACAAGACAACATGTATCTTGCAATCCTCTTAATACATTGTCCATGACACGTTGAAAACTGGAGGGTGCGTTTTTCAAACCCATCGCCATTCTTTTAAACTGGTAATGTCCACCATCAGTAGTAAATGCTGTATTTTGAATATCATCCGGATCTACTTCAATTTGGTAATAACCACTGGCCAAATCAAGAGTAGTAAAATAATTAGCTCTGCCTAATTTATCGAGAATGTCCGTAATATTTGGAAGGGGGTCTCCATTTTTTCCTACCCGAAGCATCTAACTTTTTTGGAACGATTCAAATTGGACTGGACCAAGGTGAAACACTGTCCTCAATTATTCCTTGATCTAACATTTTTTGAATTTGAGTTTTTACTTCGATTTTGTGAATTTCTGGATAACGATAAGATTTTGTAAATATTGGAGTGTCGTCTTTCAACTTAATTTTGTGTTTAACTTCGTTAGTAAAACTTAAAGGTATTTCTTCTCTATGAAATATATCTCTATAATCAAAACAAAGTTTCCTAATTGCGTCTTTTTCTTCTCGGTTGCAGTGATCTAGTCGCAAGTTTTTTAGATTTCGTTTTAAAGCATTATCAAAGTTTTCATTTGGGGATCGATCGGTTTCCATTTTCTTTAGAAAATTCACTTCTAGTAAATTTAGAGGTTCAATGTGCAAAGGTTCCGAAATTTTTAAATCTACTGGATTTTCGTTAGAATTAATGATAGTGGTATGAGCGAAATTATTTGATACCGTTATTAAAGCTTGCGGCATTTCTATTCCTTTTCCGAATTTTGTGTGACTTAAAATACCTATACTAGTAGAGAGGCCAAACTAAATTAACTCGTCAAATAACGATTTTCGTGGGACTGAGTAGGTTTATACCGACAAGTGGTATCTTCTTATTCGGTGGTGTTTCCTGAGTATGAAAAATCATGTTGTCGCTTTCTCAGCCTGTGGAGAGAGGCTCTATGACGTCACAAAGATGGCCTTTCTTGGTTCCAGGTTTTAGTACAGAAAACCTGGGTTTAACCAAAACATCCAAAAATAAAGTTCTACCCAGCAGCAAACTGTTTAGTACCCTCCTCTTAGTAAGTGGTAAAAAGTTGCACAACATTGCGCGTCGGGTTTAGACGGGAGGGGGTGGAAAGGTAGAAAGGTGGTAAAATGATATTTTTCAACAGTTTTTCGCGAATATCTCGTTAACCATGAGGTTTAGCGTAAACTTTATCTTATACAAAATTAATCTATATTTAATTTACAATAAAAATGGTCTTATGCATTTTTGACTTCTAGACAAGAGTTACGGAGATATTGAGAGGGCAATGATGTCATTATTTTCTAGTTAGTTTGGGATTCATCGTAATCACTTGAAAATGAGTATTTTTTGTTATAAAGAGTATGTTTCGTTATAAAAAGTACTTAGTAACACATCATTAACATAGGAACATTTGTATGTGTGTATGTATGTATGTACGCCTATGTGTATGAATCTGACAATATATCTACATTGCTCCTCTCCTTTGTCGTTTTTATCTTCATTTTGCCTATTTTTCCTTTTAGATAATTCATCATATCGTTTTCCTCTTTCCCATTTGAGCTTTTATAATTAAAGCTACTTAAATTACCTCCATCTTTTGTCATATTTTCCTAAAAATATAAAATCACGTGGATAGCATTGAAACAAGGTTGACTACAAACTTTATCTAATAAGCTTTAATACAAAAATTAATGGATTTTTTTTTCTTCACAATACATGCTTTTCAGTAAATTCAATGTTCTTCAATGGAAAGTGGTATGTACAACGTACATGGTAGTTACATAATAATAAATTACAGCAATCAGTAACCTAAAAATCGTTAAGCTCTTTTTCATGTTGAAGATTATCTTCATCGATGCCATCGTCAATAATTAGTGCATCTCTGTTGGTGCACCTATGTCTGGAGCAATTCTTGCACATATTTGAGCATTTCTAGCCACTCTGACAACGCTCACAGTTTCTGACACACTCCGTATTACAAGTGCAAACAATGAGGGAGAGCAATTTTTCAGGATCAGCTGCCTTTGTGGTTGCAACTGGACGCAAATTACCACCAATCCTTTTCCAACCCCATTTTAGTGAATCTTTATTGACATTGAGCCATTGCTGCACTTGATGATAAACTCTATAAGTGTTGTTGTCCAGCTGCTAAAATGGGGGAAAGTACAGCCAACCTCAAATTTGTGTGTACAGGCTCCTTTGCGATGGTCTGCAAGTAACATTGAAGGCGCAGAGTATTCAAATTATCTGCATTTGTTGATGCAAATATCGAAAGGAAGCAATGGTTCCAGCATCAGCTAGCGCATCTGGGTCTGCATTTGGGTTGTTAAAAGTCAACAACTTTGTGTAAAGCTCCTTGTCACTTTGCACTTTTTCAGAAGGCGTTATTTTTTCCTTTCTATAAATTGAAGAAACGGTATCACATCCTGCGAAACTGTAAGCTGTTAAGAGAACATCATTCATTTCCCGATACCACGCTGTATGCACCAGTGCAGTAAACTTTTTCTTCTTGGTTACCTTTCTTCGGTACAATCATCTTCAACTGTTTTTTGACTGGAGCATGAACAACCAACAAGACCAATAAAATCGGTGTCATTGCCAATTACGATAGCCTCTGTTTCCTTCTTTGATTCGTCAATTGCTGTAAAAACGATCTTGATCTCAGCACCACCTTTTGCCTGAATCACTTTGCAGCCAGCTTGCTGTTGTGTACACTGATTAGAGCAATCAGTTGCATCTTGCTTTTAGTATTAGTTAGAAATTTTGCTTGTCCAAGAGTGACATTAATTCTATCTTCCACTTTCACTGTGTAGTAGTGGATGATCTGCGCAAATGTACGAATATGTCGTCTTTGGTGCTGGGTGCTTCACCATAACCATCTCGCCTCCCCACTTCCTTGAACACTTTATATAATATACTTGGAGCGAATATTACGAGTTCATAGGCGTAATTTTTGTCAAACAGAAAAAGTTACATTTTTACCCCCTCCATATCTCCGTAATCCTTTACTGGACTGCAAAAATTCATAAGACCATTTTTATTGTAAAATAAATGTAGATTAGTTTTGTATAAGGTAAAGTTCACAGTAAACTTCACAGGTAACGAGATATTTGCAAAAAACTGTTGAAACCTACCATTTTACCACCTTTGTGACATCATAGCTGCTCACCCCACAGGCTAAGAAAGCGACAACAGGAGTTTTTCTACTGAGGAAACACCGCTAATTACGATGGTATCACTTGTCGGTATAAACCTACTCAGTCCCACGAAAATAATTATTAATTCTCTTGGCCTCCCTACTATACCGACTTTTTGCTTGACAGGAATTTTGACTCTTTGATTAACTCGTGGGGGTATATCAATTGAAAATTCTGCTAGCTCATTCGCTTCGTTTGTAGATGTCTTAATTTCGGTTTCATATACGATTGGAATTTTTGCACTAGGGGTTGTCGATTCTCTAGTCCTAACATTAATATTTGCTTTTAATTGTTCAAGTAAATCAATGCCTATAAGTCCGTCATATTTTGAACTGAATTTAAAAAGATAAAATTTATGAGTTTCGTCTACATTAAAAATATCGAAAACTGGAATTTCTATTACTTCATCGTGCTAACTAATATCATGAGCAGTTTGAATGTTAAATGGTTCTTCATAGATATAATTTGAATAAAATTTGTATGCTAGTTCTGGGTTAATTAAACTCCTTGTACTACCAGTGTCTATCAAAAAATTTGCGTTATGGCTGGGAATATAAACATACGGTAAATTTGCTTTAACTAAATTTAATTGTATCAGGTTGGGTTAGTTTGTAGGGCGTCTAACTGAAAATTTGGGTTGTCAGTTTCCTGAAAGGTATTGTTATCGTCTGAAAATTGATTTTCGTATTGATTTGGTTCATCCACATAATATTCGGAATAATCACCAGTATACTCATTATCAAAGGTTCCGGGGTTTTCGTAGTATTGTGATTCGTCGACATAATTTCGACTGTCTGAAGTGTATTCGACATTTTGATTTTCGATAATAGCTTGTTGATAAAGTTCCGTTGATGTAAATGTTTGCTTTGGTCTTAAACTTGAACTTCCAGAAGATGTGTCCATCGGTTCTGGTTTAAAATTATTACTTTGATTTTTTGAACGAATAGAAGATTGTACAGGATTACGACTAAAATTTAATTGATTTTGACTTTGCTGAAAATAAGGTTGACGTTGGTTGTGTGGGAAAATTATTATTTGGGCGCCAATTGGGCTGAGTACCAAATGTTATCGATCTTTGAGGTATATTGTTTTGTGGAAATACTGGACGTTGCGGTAAACTTTGAATGGGTTGTATATTCGATTGAAATCTTGGCCAGGAATTATTTGTAAAATTATTTGGAGGCAATGGTCGCATGTAATTTTGATATCCGTGAGGTTTAACCGGTGTAAGTTTTTGAGATGGTCTATATAAATTTTGAGTGTTCAAAGAATTAGATTTTTGTGTGGCGTATAGAAAATTTTCCTCTTCTATTACTAAACTCATCGCTTTTTCAAGACTGTCTGGGTTTCTTAACCTAACGTTAGTTTGCAATTTTCCTGTTAGTCCTCTAATAAATGTTTTTAAAGCCAAATCGTTATAACTTGCAAGGTGAATAGGTTTTTCTGTAGTTGTCATGTTTAAACTATTTAATTTTGAAATTAATAAACTTCGCGCGTCTTGACATCGCATTCCAAAATTATAGGGTGATTCATTTTTATGGGGCCTTAATGCTAGTAAATCTTGAATGAAGCAATCAATATTTCGCTTATCACCAAAACTAAAAGTAAAGGCATTTTTTATTTCATTCCAGGAGTCTAATTCTGTTCGCGATCCTATTAACATTAAAGCGCGTCCTGTAAGTTTTCCCAGGATGGCTCTTAATAAGAAATTGTTAAGTGCGACATTGGTTTCCTTGGCAAAAGCAGAAATCAGGTTTTCGCAATTGTTTATAAATATACTCAATGTGTGAGGGTTTCCATCATAATTTACTATTGAATCTAAATGTAATCGAAGTAATTGGTAATCTACACCTACTGCACCAGTATTAGCAATGTTATTTGTATTCATTGTGCTTTCTGGTTCTACTAAATTAAAATTGCTTAGTAAATTCGTCAAATCGTCTATTTCTACGTCTGACATAAATTTTAAACAGTTACTTATACTTTAAATATTTTCCTCTGCGTTTATTATCAATCTAACTGAGCGTGTTAAATAGGAAATTGGAAAAAATGAGAACGAGCACTTACATAGTGTAGTGTTCATTCTGCAATCCTCGTAAAGCTGGTTTCTTAACTCTACGTCTGGCGTTGGCGATGCTGTCCTTCACCAGGTTGTTTTCTTAATCCTACGGCTGATTTCGGCGATGTGGTCCTCCACCAGATTTTCTTAACTAAGACTGGCGTTGGCGATGCTGCCCTCCACCAGGTTGCTTTCTGTACGAATTCCGTCTTCGTTGCACTGACTTTGCTGGAGCTGAACAACACTTCCGATATACACTCGAATATTGTTCAACACCGAACTTTTATCCGATCAATCGTTAAAACGAAAATCGATGTTCGATGCAGCGATTTCTGATATCCTACCGACTGCGCCAAATTTTGGTCCGGGCCAACGAAAATTCGTTTTTAAAAAGTAAAACTACTACAGAAATCGCACATGGACTTTATTGCAAGCAGCGAGCTTACAAAAAGGCAAGATACCAAGCTAAAACAGATGTATTTATAATCTTTAAGTGCTGATATCGCGCGGACGTGCCTTATCTTACGGTAGTCAGAAGGTTGGTAACCATAACTCACACGTATATTAATGATGCTGTTATCCCACTTGCAGAGTAAATAACTATTATCTTTTCGTAAGTTTCGGAATTCACCTACACATCTTGAGCCCGTTGCAATACGTTTTTCTAGGTTTTTGGCAAAGTTTGCGTTGCTCGTAATCTCTGCCCCCAAATACACTATGTCATCGACTCGGTGCAATCCATACCTTCCAATAAATTACTTTACCTACACAACAATACTTTCACAACAAGCTATCTTATATTCTTGCCGTTTTTATGGGCATTTCAAGTATCAGAAGAAAGTTTAGAAGACTATTCAGTTAACCTGTCATCTGTCAAAAGTGGGCCAACGAAAAAGTAAGATTTTGCATTTCGTAGCCAACCAAAATGAACTAACTGTACTGGATATTGTACTATTGCCGAATTGTAGCGAATATTGATCTAGAACTCTGATGGCCATTTTGAAGAAATTAAGATCTTTATAGAAGATATTTGTTTTGTTAATATGTGTAACTAAATTTTGAGCCGTTTTAATTTTAAAAATGAGTTTGATTCACTGAATAGTCCCCCAAATACGACTCGTAGTGAAAGTTAGATAGACTATTCAGTTCACCTGTTATCTCTCAAAAGTAAACCAATGAAAACGTCTGATTTTGCATTTCATAGCCAACCAAAATAAATTGCAATGACTACTGTACTACTACCGGATTGCAGCGACTATTGTACTAGTACTCAAGTGACTATTTTGAACAAATTAAAATATTTATTGTAGATGTTTACTCAAATTGTATTTTAATATGTGTAACTAAGTGTTGAGCCTTATTTAAAAATGGGTTTAGTTCACTGCATAGTCCTCCGAATACTATTCGTAGTCAAAGTTAGGTAAACTAGTTTTGGTTTACGGAAAGTTCGTTCCCCACATTTCGTTCTCCACATTTCGTACCCCACATTTCGTTCCCGGGATATTTCGTCTCCCCACATCTCGTACCCGTAAACTTCGTTCCCGAGCAAGCTCAATTTGTCTCCGAGATTACAGGGTGTTCAAAAACGAGTGCAGCGATCGGAATGCAGTTAAAAAAAAAGATATTCTAATTAATTTATTTAGTATAATAAAATTATAAGAACTATATATACAGTATGCCCCCGGCTTGAGCTTATAAGAGGGAATTACATTTTATTTTTAGTTTGACATAAAAATTTTATAGGAATTATAATTCCTGCTTGGTTTGTAGAGAATTTTAAGAAAATTTTCAATTTTTCAAAAACAAGTCCGCCTTGACAGTTAAGCAAAAACTATATTTTTTCAGGTAAACTACCATTTTTGTTTATGATACGGCAAAAAAACTAAGAAAAGTTGTCCAGGATGAAAAATTATGGCTATATACAAAATATCAGGAAGATACTTAGATTAAACCGCCATGTTTAATAAATACAACTTATTTTGTTCCTATAAGTTTATTATAATAAATAAATTAATTAAAATATCTTTCATTTTCTAACTGTATTCCGATCGCTGCACTCGTTTTTCAACACCCTGTAATCTAGGGGACAACTTGAGCTCGGTCGGGAACGAAGCTTCCGGGTACGAGATGTGGGGAGAGGAAATATCCCTCGAACGAAATGTGGGGTACGAAATGTGGGGAACGAAGTGTCTGCATTGCACTATGTCCAATACGTGTGCAATATGACTCGTTAATACTATAAGTACTCAAAGTTATGTCGATTATTTTTGGGGTAGTAGGTATCACGAAGGTCCATTGCGTGTTGGTACAAATAGGACAAGCTTATTATTGCACAAAAATTATTACACATAACAAAGGACTAAACGTACTGGTATAACCCAATACTTTATTCTTTATAAAATATATGAAATGCTCTGCACAGTTGATGCAACAATAATGAACTCCTGGCACCTTCACTCATTCATCCAGATTTCTGACCTAACAACTCATATACATTAATATTTTTCTTATTACAATTCATCCATAACCGATTGTTAAGGTTTGCACAGTAAAATTTAAATAAAATTCAATCTAATTGAATCTACGACTTACATCCACGAGATTATATAGCCGAAGCCTTCGGTTGCTATTGTTTAGTGCAAATGTGGTAGGGATATGGTAAAAAACAGGAATTTTATCAAATTCCTAAGAGAACTGATCAATTCACGGAAGAGGTTAAAATAACAACTAGATATGGTCATTTCCCTAAACAAATTAGGTGACTTGAACAAATCCCTAAACTGATTTAGTGAAATGACAACACTTCAACTTCAGAGAACCCACCAGCAGCTGCCTTAATTAACAACAATGCTTCAACTTTAAAGGATCTACCATCAGCTGAACTAAGTTTTTTATCGACAATAAGACAACTCGAACCAGTTTACGACTCTATTTCAACACCTGCATCGACAGCTAAAACATCGGTATTGTCAGTTGCATCAGAAGGGAAAGCAGTTGACAGAGAAGAAAAAGTGTTTTGTGTTGTTTTTGGAACAACAAAGAATACACTGACTGACATTCAGTTTGCCAACATAACACAGTAATAAAATTTCAACAAATAAGAACACAATAATTAAAAGCTAACATTAAACAAATGATTACGAAGAATATACACTGAAGATTTTAAAATGGTTAATACAATATTAGAATCTAGTGATTTCGGCAATTTAAATTTTTTCCTAAATTCTATATATTTTTTAGTTAAAGTTCCCCTCGCCCCAAAAAGTAGCCCTATAACTTTAATCTCGGTTATTGAAAATTTTTCTTTATAGAAATCAACCGTTGGTTCATATATAGCAACTTTTTCCTGATGAACCAATTCTGGTTGATTTAAACTATCCTCGAACCTAATTGTCGGATCAATAATAATACCGGAATTTTGTTGTCTGTCAATAGCAATTATATCTATGCGCCTTATACTACCAACAGCGGATACCCCAACTACCTCCTCATAAACATCCAAACCTGTCTTTCTAAGTGCATCTGCAATAAGTGATCTGACATCGTTGTGCCTTTTAATGCGTGCTAGTTCTCCGTAACTACAATATCCAAGTACATGTGCAAGTGTTTCGTACTCATTGCATCGTCTGCAATGGGATGTATGGATACTGCGTCCGGGAACAGCACGCACAGCAGCAACGTTACATGTCATCTTGATGCAGTCACACCACTCTGACGTGCTTAGACCAGATCTGCTATAAACCCAATTATTTGCATTTTTAACCTCCTGATATAAAATTACCCCTTTTCCCTTTTGCTTTAAATTACACCATTTAAAATATTCCTTTTCACGTAAAGCATAACGTATAATTTTGCTAGACTTTTTCCTAGAAATAGTGGTATCCAATTCTAAACTATTTAAATTTAGTTTTTCCAAACATTTATTTTTCATTGTAGTGTAATCATCTGAAATATAATCACAAACACTTTTCTCAAGAATACAAAATTTATTATGTTGTTGAATAAATGCCTCCCAAAATGTATTGAATATTTCTAAGCCTTTAACAGCCTTTGATGAATATAAAAAACTATTGGGAGTGTCCCCTGGCAGTTGTAAAATTTCTTTAACACAACTTCGAATAATTAAATCTACTTTTTCTAAAAACATTTTGGAAATTTTGTTTAAAGGTGCTACCTGTAAAGGATAAATCAAGAGAGGAGAAATATACTGTTTTAAAATATCTAATTTTTGATCTGATTTTATCAATAATGATTTTGTTAAAATTTCTAAGGAATTAGCAAAACTTTTAAGAATCGAGTTTTCGTCAAAAATGATTTCATCGGAAATTGATACACCAAGATATTTAATTTTATCATTGTAATTTAAAGACTTAATTTTACTGTTGTCTATTGTTGTTAGTGATGTGTTTTCTAACAAACCATTCTCAATTATTATAGCCGATGATTTTGATGGATTTATATTCAGGCCAATTTCTTTAAATTTATTCTCAACCATAACTAGCAATTTATCTGCCGAAGAAAGGTCTTTTGCCACTAACACTGTGTCATCGGCATAACCAATTATTGATAACATGTTTGGGCGACAATCATTTCCTAAATTATATCCTAAATCATTTTTGATGTTGTTTTCAGAGATTTCATCGAAAATATGATTCACACATAAATTAAATAAAATAGGTGATAGAGGAGCACCTTGAAGAACTCCTTTATTTATTTCAAAGGATTTACTTTTTTTAATGCCCAAATCAATATATGATTCATTGTCCATTTGAAGATTTATAATTAAATCTTGTAATTTTGATGGAATTACAGAAGATCTTATTACATTTGTTAAATGATCGTGTCCAATTGAATCATATGCTTTCATAATATCTAAAAACACTAGAGAAACTGTATCTCTTTGGCTTTTAGATTTATGTAGAATATTTTCTAGAATTTTGTTATTAATTAAGCAACCAGGTAAATGCATGAATCCTCTCTGATTTGTATTAATAACAACATAATCTCTAATTTGTCTATCTAAAACTTTTTCTATTATTCTTCTAAGAAGAGAACAAATTGTTATGGGACGCCAGTTATTAATGTCTTTTTCATCACCACCTTTGAATATTAATACCGTACGTGCCAATTTGAATAATTTTGGAACAAAATTTTTTTGTATCATTAATGTGGCAATTTTTGCTATAATAGAAAGAATTTTGGAGTTATTTTTTATGGAACGCATAATAATTTTATCAGGGCCAGGAGAGGTGTCTACTTTAATTCGTGAAACTGCCCACTGAATATCACCTAATGATATCGCTGGGACATAATTGCTTTCGACAGACAATTTCTCCAAATTACCTAAATTAGAAGTATATTCTGTTTTACAATTATAATTTTTTTCTTCGAATCTAGTTTTAAAAAAGTTATGAACATCATTTAAATCTATATTACAAATTTTAGACTTTCCGTTATTATAAACTAATTGTACCGCTTTTCTTCTTCTGTTGTAGAAGTAATATTGGGCTAGTTGGTAATCGTATTCCTGCTTCCTTCTTTCGCTGTTTCTTTTTGAAGTTCTTTCTGGATTCGATACTTTAAAGTCTCCTTGTCGTCGTTTAAAGCCTTTCTTCTTTCTAGCTTCGTAAAATTTTGTGGCTGGATGTTTCGGTCCCGGAAGTATGTCCATAATCTTAACTAAAAATTCTCCAAATTTTGCTACAGTAACACTAAAATCTTCTTCAGAATTGAATAAACTGTTAAATTTTTCTTCCCATTTAGAAATTTCATCATCAAATAACGTTTTCTTTAGATACCTATCCTGTTGAGAATTAGGTGTCTGCTTTTCTGATACCTTTTCATTTGTCGAATTTTCAATATGGTTATTAACTAATTTCTTTCTATAAATTTCGCCGTGGGATTTTCTTATATGGGCATTAACACCTCTTTGGTTTTTAAAAAATTGGCTGCAATGTGGACATTTTTCTTGATTTACAGATACCTTTATTGAATTTTCTATGCCATCATTAACTAAATCTTTTGTATATAATTCACAATGTGATTTTCTAATATGAGCTTTAATACCTCTTAGGTTTTTAAAGTATAAGCTGCAATGAGGGCATTTTTCTTGCGTGGAAGCTACAATTTCTAATGTTGAATTTCTTGAGAAAGTATTTTCTTGATTATTTTTCACATTTGATTTATTATTGCCATTTCTATTTGTACTGTTACTACAATTTTGTAAAGATTCCAATGGATGAGCTTTTTTAATGTGGGAATTTAGTCTTGAAAAAGATTTGCCACAAATAGAACAACATTTTCGTTCCTTTTGACGGCCAATATCTGTTTCTTCACCTGTAAAATTATTTTCGATACTGTTCCTTATATCAGCTCTAATAACGTGATCGTGGCATTTTATGTCATCATTAGCAAAATGGTCAAAGCATAATAAGATGTTGCATATGTGACAGCTGCTAAAAACTTCACCGTCACAGTTGAAAACTTCACAATTTTTTGGAACAGCCGAAAACATTCCTTATGTCACAATGACAAACCATCACATACAATGTTTATAACATAGAATTTTTCAAAATAATCGTAAGATTGCACTGCCAACACTTCCACTTATTCTTCTACTGGTACATTTTCAAATTTACACGTTTAAAGAGTTTAGGGTAATACGTAATAATTATAATAAATAACAGGGCTCGGGAAATGACTACTTCGCACACTGGTGTTATAAAAATTTTATTGCACGCTAATGTCAATAAGAAATCTATGATACACTAATTTTAGTGCAAAAAGTTAACTTTTATTACACTAGTGTTATAAAAATTTTATTGCACGTAAATTTAAAAAATACAAAATGAAATACATACTGTCGTAAAAGATTATGATCGTAGATAAAACGTTGTAAGACACTCTTGCAAAAAGGCTCTTTATTGCACTCATAGGTCTTAGAATGCTCGCTAACGCTCGCATTCTAATTTGACCTATTCGTGCAATAAAGAATGCCTTTTTGCACTTGTATCTTAAATAACTATAACGTCTAGTTAATAAAAGTGTGATTTGTTCAAGTGTGTTCAAGTATTATGAGTCAAAGTTATGAACAATGGGTAAATAAGTAGCAACATTTTTAGGAATATCAATTCTAGACAGATACACCAGACATTGTCATACTATGTGCTGATGAAGAAGCGACCATGACAGCTTCAAATGCCACGGAATATGGAAATTACAGAAGGTTATACTACTGGTTCAAGGAAAAATAAAATAAACACCGCTAGAAAGATTTTGAAACATATTAATCCAAATCCTGTTAATTATTATTTGTGTGCTTCTAATCCATGTGCTCTATTAGTGATTCTAATTTCGATATTGCTAATATTCCTATAAATGTCACAAATTGCAATAATATTGCATTAGCTAGTATTGTAAGTAAATAAATTATTGTGTTGATGCAAATTATTCATTGATACTTTTAGACACCTTTGAAGGTAAATATTGATTGATACATTTGATTAAACTTACTAATAAAGAAAACAGTTAGGTACCTGTGATTATCAAAAACTATAGAATTGTAGATAAATATTATTGGCTGTATTACACTTGGATGATTACAACTCTCGCCTTCGGGTCATGTGTAAACTTCATCCTCTTGTAATATAGCCTGCATTATATACTTGTTAAATAAAATACTATTAAAATACGTATTTGGCTTAACAGCCACAGTCATTTAAATGTCATCGTGGGCATGTGACGCTAAAACGGCCAAAATTGGCATTTTCTCAAAAATGAAAACAACAATGGATTTCAAAAAAATTCCCAGGCCGTATAAAGTGACGTTTGTCACACAATTCAGCAGGCCGGGGTAATATTTCATTTTCCCATATGCAATCGTTAATAACAAATATTTTTATGTTATACCAGTATAGAAACTGACAATAATTACTCTATATTAAGGTATGTTATATACAAAATAACGCCCCGAAGAAATTATTTTTGTATAATGTCCCTAGGCACTTTATGAAAAATTAAACAATATTTGTTTCTATGGATACAACTTTTATTTAAAAAATTACAAGTGACGTAACTGGAATAATGTAATGCCAAAATCACTTTAATATATTGAAACTGGTAGGATATAAAACATTAAGGCATCATGAACATTATGAGCAAAATAAGCGCCTTTGGCCCGACGTGTGTGCAACAATCGCTTAATAAGTATAAGCGAACAAATTAATTTTTACATAAAGGCATACAAATTATATTTTTAATTTACCATGCCTTTAGCAAAACCTGGTATTGTAACTGTTTTATTGAATTGTACTATATTTTAAATGGAAATAAATCTGTCTACTCATATTGCATATTGAATTCCTTCCATGAACTGTATATTATTATATCTTTATACATTTCTGTTTTACATTGCAAACAATACATAAGTAATGTTCTATAGACATTAACAATAAGCTAAATAATAATCACAAATTGCACTAACCATTTAAGACGAGCTTTTCGTTTATTTGGTTTTGCGTCTGACTACAAAAATCTGGTGCCATACGCTAAATAAATAAAATCTGGTGTGATACACGCACACAACTTCCTTTTACAGTGATCTTATAATTAGCCAAAAATTTGATGTTTCATTTTTAAGAATTTGTCAAAATTTTTCAAAAATTACAAAATAGAGCGTTAGTTAAAGAGACAAATTTTCTCTAAAATTTTAAGCTGACTTCAAAAATGTAATAATATACTGGGTGTTCTATTTAAAATAGGAGTTAATAGAAAGAAAGAAAAAAAAAAGAAACCCATTTTAAAGGTAGTCAACTTGAAAATCACCTATATTACATCAATATACATTAAAATTGTAAAGTTTGAAAAAAATCGTTAGAACCTGAAAATTCACAAGACTAAACACCATACTTACGGTCATGCGATTTTCTTCAACAGCTTGCTGTAGCATCTAGAGAGTACACAAAACTTGTATATGAAGTTTCATCGCCATACCTCTTCTCTCTTTTGAGATATTCTGTTCACACACAGACTAACAGACAGACCAATGGGGTGATTCCAATACTACCTTAATTGTAAAAGGAAGTAAACAGCCAGACATTTGGGTTAAATATTGAGGTCAGTTAGATAGTACACTGCCAGATTTAAATTTCCCGCTATTTGGCGCCATTTTCATGACCTCTGCATAGTGGAATATTATACCTCATTACGAGTCTGAAAATAAGGATTTTTCAGTGCGCGCGTGACAAAATTTTCGTGTGAACGATATTTTTTATTATACTTATCTGAAAACAACGTAAGAAAGAATAAGAAGTTAATTTTGTTTTCAAAGTTATAATAATACATTGTAAAAATAGTACCAAACACAATTAAAATTTCTGTTTATTTTTTATTAATTTAGTGCACGGCAAAAATTCGGACACCTGGAAAAGTTTTCCGTGCGCTGTCCTGAAAAATCTAGCTTTACATCCTTGCAAAAACAGATGAAAACAAGGTGTTTTCAGAGAATCATAATGACTATTGCATACATCTGTCGAACGATGTCATTTGACCAATGATCGCACTCGCTTTTTGAACTTTCAACCAATAAAGAATGGCTTGCGTCGATAATTATTGTTATACTTATCGGTAATACTCCACCTTGCTCATTAAAATGATGATTCGTTAGTTTTTTTATCGATTCAAGCAATAATCACGCAAAATATATTGCGTGCATAGATCCTTGCTTCGATAATGCTGACCAGATTGCACTCACGCTCATTTTCTAAACAATCCAGCGGTCGTGCAATCTGACCAGCATTATCGGCAAGTCACTATGCACTTAATACATTACTGTTGATTATTCAACACTGTAATGAATGAACCAATGAAAATTGTTCAATTTGTCAGAAACGGCCAATCAAAATTGACTGTCTTTGAAAACACCTATTATCCATTCACAAAACTCATGAACTGTCAATGTCAAAGTTTTTAAATATTTGCTGACTGTATCTGGAAATTACAGTTTTTTTGGGAATGTACTTCGGATCTAGTGATTTCTAGTAATATTTAAACTTAAGGTTATGTTACATCTGTCAAAAGTCAAACTAATTTCTTCTAGTTTTTCCTTGTAATAATCAACTATAGTATTTTCTCCTTTCCAGTAATAAAATCCTCTATCGTTTCTGTTCATTTCAATTGAAGTATCGAGAGATCCAAAAAAAACTGTTCCTCAGCGGGCTGTGGAAATTCAACGTATGAATAATATGTTGGTGACACTGTACGTCAATGTCAAATTCGAGGTTAGCAGGTTAGAATTTGCGTCATTTTGTGTCATAACTGACGGAAAACCTAACCTGATAACCTCGAATTTGACATTGACGTACAGTGTCACCAACATATTATTCATACGTTGAATTTTCACAGCCCGCTGAGGAACAGTTTTTTTTGGATCTCTCGATATATGTACAAAAATAAAGGAATTTGGGAGATTATTATTTTACAAGAAAGTGTGACATAAGTCAAGTTTTTAAATTTCAAACATTTCAGTGCTGCCAAAATCAGCAAGCAGAAGTTCCATAACAGAATTTAAGCAAGGTACCAACTTAACAGCGTCTTGACAGTTCACGAGTTTTGTGAATGGATAGTAATGTCGCAGTGTTTTCACGCGAGCCCGAGTGGTTTCAATGATTTCAATTTAGTGAATAGCCTTTGACTGACATTTCAGCAAAACGTCAAAGTGAAGTTTGCAAATCAGCGTCCTTCTAAAAACTCATAATAATCGTGTTGGAAGCTCCAGTATTGAATTATTAGTGAAAAACGTTAAAAATGTGTGCTGTCAAACACGGTAAAAGTCATCTACCCATATTGTTGAATAATTTTTCCAAATAGGTACCACTCAAGGCAAACTTTTTTAAGAAAATCTTTTTCGTCAACATGCAAATTATTGCAAATTTCTCTTAACAAAAACTGCTCAAATTTTTGGTTTCGAGAAATGTAAACGCAGTAATTTGCATGTGAACGAAAAAAAATCGCAAAAAAATACATTTCTGATGGCCTATATTTCCATGCTTGCTATATTTACATACTGCAGAGCGATCAAAAAGAAAATTGATCGCGAGAGCCCATACAAAATACTGTCTACACTGTAATTTATAGAACTAAGTACATTTAAACTACAATTAACTGAATTTTTAGTTCATGTGACGTTAACACAATCTAATAAGCTACACAAATATGCAAACATATGAAATTAAACCACACATATACATTAAATTAATAGGTAACATTAAAACAACAATAGGATAAGTTAAACAATATGTTTAAGTTAATTTTAAATTTAACAAAATGGACAATTCTATGTCAATAAAAAGCATGCTGCAGGTTAACAAAGTTTTACTGTCTTCAATGGTTCCCGCGATCAAGTTTATTTTTGATCTCCCTGTATTTATATGGAATTCTCCTAAGCACAGCCTGACGTCAGAAAATCATTTTCAAGTTACGAAAGACGTTCTATGGCGAGTAGCGTGTGCTAGACAAGTATGTACACTCTTTGTATATCTAGGGTGAAATTCAGTGCTTCTGACAAGGATGGAAGATTAAAAGTGCTCCCACTCAATTTCAGTTGTTTGCGCCTTACTTCCTATGCTGTTCTTGTCAATAAATTGATTGACATCTGTTTTGAGCGGTGTTTGGCTTTCAATTTTCAAAATTTCTCCGTTTACTTTTGGAAAAAATCCGGTTCTTTAACACGAAAGTGAAATTACAGTACTTTTGCTTCCCTCGTCGAAAAGACGAAGGAAGTATTGTAATCGCGAAAAAATCACCTTCCGCGATTTCTTCAGATCTTTACGTTTCAGGGTCTCTAGATGATGAAAAACAAGTTTTCTCAATTCCGTCTGTCTGTCTGTTGGCGGTATAACTCAAAAACTATTGTTGGAGGATGACGATATTTTGCATGCAGATTATATGTTTACCTGGCATGAAACCGAGAATATTTCAGACAAATATATACAGGGTAAGCACCTTACCCTACAAAAAATTAACTTTTGTTTATTTTTGCGTTAAGTTTGAAATACATGGAAGTAATAATTTTCACATATGTCAGGCTTTACACTTGCCGAAAATAGGACTTAACAGATATAGGATAATGTAACAAAAGAGTCAAAACGTTTCAACAATAAGACCGTTCTGTTAAATAGAGGCGCGCGCCGCAGTCGTTCCAATTAGCCTGGATGGCGCAGTACAACAAATCGATGCGGTTACAATAGCTACGCAGATACGGCTGGAGTTCAAACCCCAGCAGGCTACATTTTTTTTATTTTGCAAATTGATCTAATCCGCGCGAGGGAAGTTCCGTATAAACCCCTTTACAGATTTTTTAGATTTGCGGTTACGTTTTATACAATCATTTTTAAAAACGCTGTGTCATATCAGATTTGTTGTTGGTGTTGTTGTTTGAGACGAAGGGTCAACCGCTTAATTCGCAAAGCCAAGTAAGCAATAGTATTGGCACTTCTTGAAAGTATTTCAAAAGGGAAAAACAAAACGGAAGCTACTACAACAAACACATTCAAGAAGATGGAAATATTTAGAGATGAAAAGAATCCTGAAATACTTTGTATACAGGGTGTCATCGAAAGTAGGACCCAATCTTCAAACATAGATAGTTTAGGTAAATACAAGAAAGAAATTCGAATAAATTTTTGTGATTTAAAGCATAATAAAGCTGCTACAGAGCATACTTTTGAACCATCTTCAAGTTTGAGTGCCACTGTTTCTCCCTTTAAAAATAAGTAGGTAATAAAACAATTCTAATCCACTCGCGCTTCTGACTAATACAAATTTGTAGTAAAAGTTGACCTTTATTCAGCTTAAAATTTTAGAGAAAATTTGTCGCTTGAACTAACGCTCTATTTTGTACGGTTTCTGAAGAATTTGTAATTTTTGAAAAATTTTGACAAATGCTTAAAAATTTAAAATCAAATTTTTGGCTAATTATAAGATCACTGTAAATTGCCCAGTCAAATGATGCTAAAAACGGGCGAATAGGTGAAAGTTTTGGTGGAGTTTTGATAGTTGGTTCCTTATGTTTTTTGGGTCGCTGTACACGAATACCAGGTTTGCCAACAAGAATTTTGACCGGAAACCCGTTTTTTAAGCAAAAACGGTGTGGCTAGCCACCTACCCGGCCTAAAGGTCAAAACAGGCCACTGGCCTATAATAAGAGGAGGAAGAAGAAGAAACTATAACAATTGTTCAAAATGCCCCCCTTGAACTTCAACACAAACTTGAGCTCTGCGCAAGAGTCACTTTCGACCACTTTCAAAAACATTAGAATTTTGTTGAATATCTCAACATGCCACAGTTCGTCTACACACACACATCTCTTCCATAGATAGCGTTTTTAAATATGTACCCCAAATGAAGAAGTCTATTATGTTCAAATCTGATGAACGAGGACTCCATGCAACTACATCACCTCTTCCTATCCATTTATTTGGATAATTTTGGTTCAATCAATTTCCTACCGTTACGGCAAAATGTGCTGGCGCGCCGTCCAGCAAGAACCACATTCTTTGACGTACTGCTAGCGTAACATCCTCGAGAAGTGCAGGTAAGTTATTTTCTAGAAAATGTAAATAGTTTTCTCCTAATAGTCTTGGAGGTAAAAGATAACGTCCAACTAAACAATTGCCACAAACGACTACCAAACATTTATTAAAAATTCCCTTTGGAAACGGGAATTTCTTGTTATGTGAGGGTTTTCCTGTTTCCAAATGTGGTAAATGTGGTAGCTAGTTATACCATGTCTGTAAAACGTGGCCTCATCAGTAAATAAAATGTTTTGTATAAATTTCGCATCATTTCTGTTTTGTTCTAAAAGCCACTCACAAAACTCTACCCTTCTAGCATAATCAACAGGTTCCAAATCCTGCATGCGTTGAAGATGATAAGGGTAGAGTAGATTTTCGTAGAGTTCTCCAAACTACCTGCATAGATATTCCAACAGTTCTAGATATTCCTCTCGTACTAACTGAAGGATTTTCTTCGACCATCTGAAGAATTTCTCCAGCCGCATCAATCGTTCTGTTTGTTCTTTGCCTACAATCCCTGAATTGAGGCTGAATAGTTCCACTCTCGTGTAAACGCTGAAGAAGTCTTATAAAGGTCTTCACAGAGGGTTGTTGGCGATTAGCATAAGTTTCTTGATAACATCTTACCGGTTTTCTTGCATTTCGTTGCAACGACCGTAAATAAAATTCATATTTGCATATTCTGCATTTGTGAACAACCTGTTCATCTTCTGTTCGAATATATAGACAAAACTGTAGTAGTGTATTTGTTGGCCGTTTTAAAGAGCTACTTTAAGTTTAATTTGTAATATGACAGCTGTTACTGACTAAATCTCAAACAAAGTCGTAAAGAATGGTGTAAAAGGATCCTCATGTATGAGTGTTTTTCTTGCATTTACCTAAACTATCCGTCGCTTAAGTTTGGGTCGCACTTTCGATGACACCCTGTATAAATAGAATATTTTATTAAGTGCCTCATTGGAACCGGCCTCAAAAAATGCAAAACTCGGCCCTTTCAAAGACGCTTACCGATCTTGTAATGTAATCTACTACTATGTAGTTCTTTATTAGTTTTCTTCACTAAAAACTAACAACCTCAAGTATTTCACGTGGTTTCTAATCTAAGTTGAATTATTTTTCAGAAACACAGCATCAAATGCATTCTGAAAATATAAGAAAACAAACAACAAAAAACGTTTACTTCTGGGCTACTTTATTTATACACAGTTTAAAGATTACAAATAATGGGGGCTATTTGAACATCTCGTCTAACTTTCGAATTGTTGAAGTCATGTCGTCCATTGTTACGCCCCATTTCAATTATGTCTCTCTGCGATTTGATCCTCGATACGGCTCGCACTCTACTATTAATATTCTGCGCACTCCTCTTTTGCCCGAGCGCGGTTCGGAAAAATTATGATTTTCTGAAAATATGCACAACCTTCGATAATAAAGGTACCTGGAACGGGGTTTTTGGCAAGTGTCAGTCTTAAATTGCAAGCGCTCGTCTTAGGCGATTGTGAACGCCGAACAATTTTAAGCCTCCTGGGGGATCTGAATGCCTTGATCTAGTAGGCTATGTTTCCTAACCGTAAATTGTTTCTGTCGACAATTTAGATGTACGCTTCGAGTGGCGTCCTTTTGAAACTTATGTAAGACCGATTTCCATATTTGGCCTGTTTGTTACCCCCCTCCGCCCCCCCCCCCGTCGTAATGCCATTGTCACGTGGCATAAAGTCCTGACTGCAGCCACGTGGAATTTTTCCGGTACGCCGGCAGCCTGAATTTTGAGGCCAAGTTCCAGCAAGATAAACTACTAGGATACACTAGGATACGGTGTCCCGCATAGTCTTCACCCTGACGGCTGCTTCTGACGGCGAGTGAACCAACCGCTCAACCAACAGTAAGTACCTACATGGAATTTACATTTCAGCGATTGATTGTGTCGATATAGGCGAGTTGCCGCTATATTATTGCGTGTTGTGAATATAAAAAAAATTGTTGCTGGTTTACATTTCTTTGTTGTTATACTGCGACCCCTCATGAATCTGCTAGTGTTCTTTTTTAGATTTTGTTTGAAGTAAGAGGCTTCCAAGGTAGGTGGTGATTCGTATTAGTAGCCAGAATTGTTTTTATGTTGTGAATAACGACTGGCGCCCATTTTGTTTTAACTAATGGGTTTTTTTCTGTAACCTTAAGAACCGGTACTTGGTCCTTACTCAAGACATATTTTACCGAGAGTTAGAGCTAGATAGGGCTATGCTCACCCCTGATTTAAAGGAGGCACACCATTACATCATATAGTTGGACACATAACCTCACATTTAATTCAATATTTTCTTCAAATAGTACACAAGTTATTGGTAATGCAAAGTTATTAATCTCATTATAACAAGTAACTTACTGTCAAACATTTGCTCTTTGCTATTGTAAGTAAAACAGGTTACAAAATAGATGTGTTATAACAGTTAGGAATGTGCGTGTAGTATACCCTACGATGTACTATTACTACAAAAGTACTAGGACAAGGTTTTTAGCTTTGTGAATTTGAACTTTTAACTGAGATGTAAATACATTTAAAATTATTTCGAAACGTCACTGTCAATAATGTGTGGAATGAGTTTAGTTTCGGAAGCTGGGATTATTTCTTCCTTAGAAAACGGAATAACTATTCGACAAATTGCACATTTCTAGTTTCATAACCTCTGTTTTGTATTGCAGCTTTTCATACTAAAATTTGTTATGACATATGACAGGTTTGAATTATTCACATGACGGTTAGGTCATTTCATCAACTAAAAATAACAAAAATTCATGGCTTCAAGATTTAGAACTTCTAATTTTTTTTGTAACAATAGTACAATAGTACTTTGCGGTAGAGATGTATATCATATAGCTATTGTGGTGATCAAATAACTAGAGTACATTTCAAAGTAGATACAACTAATGATAGGTATACATTACGAGGGTGTACTGATATACAGGGTGATTCATAAGTATGGTCATTAAATTTAAGGATAGTTAGAGGACATAAAACAACAATTTTGCATAATAAACTATACGTAAAAAATTAATAATAATCCCACAAAAAAAAAAATTAAAACATTTAATTTCTTAAACTGATTGATGGTTACTCGAATGAATTTCTATTAACTTAAGCCTGCACATGTGAGATCAATTTTTAGTGCAGTGTACTTCTACTGAGGTCAGTAAACAACCATTTAATTTAATGACCATACTTAAGGATCACCCCGAATACTTAGCCTACTATAGAAGCAACCAAGATTTGAAATTCTAACGACGGGTCTCATAAAGACCACTAATCTGAGGTTAACTTTAATTCGTTGTTAAAATAAACAAAAGCGCATCAAAACATTAGTGCTTACGGCATTTTATTCACTAGTAAACGAAATTTGATACGCTTTTGTTTATTTTAACAATGAATTAAAGTTAACCTCAGATTAGTGGTCTTTATAAGAATGACTGTAAATGTTTAATTATTCAACGTAGTCTCCTCTTAATGTGAAATCCTTATTAGAATATAACTGCAACAACTCTAAACCTTTAAAAAAATGTTGCTTCTTGCTCGGCAAACAAGCCCTTCACAGCATCTATTACCTTATCGTTAGAAGAAAATTTACATCTTTTCAAACTCTTTTTCCTTTGAGAGAAGAGATAATAGTCCGACGGAACCAGATCTGGTGGATAAGTTGAGTGTTCGAGTAATTCGAACCCAAGATCTCGAATTGTATTCATGACAATGTGAGACTCGTGAACAGGAGCGTTGACGTGCAAAAGCAAGACACTTTTGGCCAACAGTCCATTTTTGCCATTTTTTCACGTAAAATTGTCAATAATGTAGAATAATATTATCCACTTACCGTTTTACCTTTATCCAAATAATCAATCATGATTACCACAGGGCAATCCCAAAAAACTGAGGTAAGAACTTTTCCAACAGATTTTTGAACAGGAAACTTTGTGAGCCTTAGAGAAACAGAGTACTTCCATTCCATCAATTGCTGTTTTGTTTCTGGATAGTAGAAATATACACAACTTTCATCAATGGTACAAAATAGGCACAAATTGAGCGTGATTTTGCAGACATTTTTTTTAATATCCAAATCGACGTGAACTATGTAATAGAAGTCTTCATACGAAATATTCAGTGTCTTAGGTATTCGTTTCGGCACAATTCAACGGTCTGATAATATCAGGAGCGTCTCTAGCTTACCTGCCGCAAGGGTGCAAAATCTCAAGTGCCGCCCCCTCTGGATTGTCGATTAGGTGGTTAGGAAAGGTACGATATGTGATGTGAGTTGAGTGAAGTTAAATAGAGAACCATTCCTAATATAAACTAAACACTTTTATTTATTAATAATCTCATAATCTTATAACATTAAAATATCGATTACAATATTAACCCTCCAGTACCCGTTCAAAATTGTAAGACATCAGTACCCGCACCGGTCTCGCAGACCGACACCCTCTGCCACCTCCATAAAAATAATGAGATATCTTATGGCATTAGTTTCTTGTTCACTAACGTCTTCATAATCAGATATTTCATGTTCAGTGTCACTGTTCATTTCCCTATTTTTTAATAAATTATCTTCGTCAGACGATGGCAGATCATCATAAAACGCGTTGTCGACATCCTCCTCCGCTATTATATCTCGCATCGTCTGTTCTAGTCGCGCCTGTTCTTTCTCATAAAATCTGCGATGACTATAATAACGTTTTAGTATAACAGTGTTACTAAAAATGCAGAAAATACTTCCTTCTTCTCACATTAGTCGTATATCAAAGGTAAAAATAAAAACAACTCGGGTACCCGCTTCGGTCTCTGAAACCGAAATTATAAATAACTTTTAAACCACTGCACGCACGAACTCAAAACTGCATACGGATCTTCAATGGCAATATATAGGAAGGTAGTAAAATAGGCGGTAAACTAACGCTAGAACATTAAGTAATATACTGCATCATGTGTTTGCTCGGTCCCACATACCGTAAACGGGTACTGAAGGGTTAAAAAAGATAAATATTTTTCAACAATCACACTCAACTTTGTTACGCTATAAATCGGTCGTTACGACCCCTAATAATTTCACATAGCAATGCTCGCCCCTGAGTGTCCCTTCCAGCCCATTTTTTTTATTAAAATACCTCTTACGGGGTCTTTTACAGTTATTACAATCTGATCAGGAATTGTAGATCAATGAACCTAATTGATTACAGTTGAAACTTTCTTAAAACTACGGTCCAACTCACTAGTCTGCCTTAGGTGATATATTAACTGCACTAACACTATAAGCCGTTCACGACTTTTTTGGGACAGAGTTGGCTATGATTTTTTCTTTTCATGTTGGACTAACTGATTCGGTGATGTAGCGGATGCAACTTTTTTTCCTGTCAGTGTCTGTTCAACATTTTCTTGCCACCACATTGCCAGATTTATTATTTTAATATTCGTAAGAAAATAAATGATTTATCAAATGTGAAAAATCATTTTAATTTCCGTCAAAGGAAAAGTCAAAATGCCCAAAATAATTTTGTTACAATTAAAAATTTCCATTAAACGATCCTACTTCCAATTTAAAAAAGACAGACCAAATTTAAAAGAACGCGAGTGGATGTGTAGACTAGAGAATATCCGGCAACAATGTACCTATTCAGAAAATATAACCTTAAACTGAAAACAACCTAACCTAATAAAAAAAGTGTCAATTTCCATGAGGGAGTTTAGTTGCAACAGAGGAGCTGCCAACAAAATTACTAGATCCTCATAGCCTCACCTGACCCAAAAGATCGTAAACGGCTTATAGTATGTAGCACTTTACTCTGGTTTTCACTATCACTTATTTCACTAGCTCAAAGGGCTTTGTCCTCTCGAGTCTTCTTGTTATATCGGTGTTGTCGAGGAGCTGGATAGCTTCGACTTTCACGTGATGAAGTAGTCGTCGTTCATGGCTACTGGCAAATTTGGAGATGGTTTGGTCAACCGTATCCATTTGAAGGTCTCGGTGGGTGTCTCTGTTTCTGCATTACCAGGGTGAATCTGTGATGCTCCTTAATACTTTGTTTTGAAATTGTTGGATAATTTCAATGTTGCACTTACTGCCACAGCCCCAGAGCTAAATGCGACATGTACAAGTAGGTTTCAATATCTGCCTGTAGAGTAGCAGTTTATTGTATAAGGACAGCTTGAAGTTTCGTCCAAGTAGCCAATACATTTTTTTTTAAATTTGATACCAAGCTCTTCGCGTTTCCTTTTGATATGGACTTTCCAGCGTAATCTAGCGTCGAGTGTTATACCCACATATTTTGCTGAGTTAGCATATGGAATTTGGGCATCATTTATTCTAACTAGTAAATATTTTTATTAGTAAAGTTGACATGAACGGACTTACTTTCGTTCAGCTTTATGCATTTCCTAGTCCAGGCGCTTATTCTGTCAATAGATATTTGTAACCTTTCTGCGGCTTCTGCATGGTCTTCTCCTACAGCCAGCCATCACTGCTGTGTCAGCAAACGTTGATATTGTTTCATTATTCAGGATTTGGAATGTCGCTAGTATATAATAGATAGAGTACTGAACCCAACACACTACCCTGTGGTACTCCCGATCTAATTTCATTTATTTCAGAGTAGGCTTCTTCTTGCTTTATTCTGAAATATCTTTCTGATAGATATGATTTTAGAAGTTGAGAATATTGTCGTGGCAGGAACGTGTTCAGTTTATGAAACAATCCCTCGTGCCAGACTTCATCGAAAGCCTGAGCAACATCAAGGAAGATGATGGAACAGACTTTCTTTCGTTCTAGTGATTTCTCGATAATGTCTGCGATTCTATGAACTTGGTCTATGGTCGAATGACTTTCTCTGAAGCCAAACTGAGAGGGTATCAGGTTTTTCTTTTCTATTATGGGCTTTAGTCTCTTAAAGAGCAATTTTTCATACAGTTTCGAAATGACTGGCAGCAAAGATATGGGTCTGTACGATGAAATGTCATACCGAGGTTTTCCTGGTTTAGAAATCATAATGACTTCAGGGACCTTCCATAGTTTAGAAATATACATCAATCTGAAGGATGCGTTAATGAGATTGGCAAGTTTAACTATGGCTTTTATTGGGAGTTGTTTAAGGACTTCATCAGTGATTAGTTCAAAGCCAGAGGCTTTTCGTGAATTGATATATGTTTCAATTTCATTTGAAATTTCTTTTGGTGTAGTAGGTCTGATGACAACATCTTCTTGTTCTGGTTCAGTCCAGTCTTGTGGATCTTCTCCATTGTGTGGCTAGAATATATTATTTAAATGCTCTGCGAATCTATATGCCTTTTGGGTATTATTTCGGGCCCAACTCCCATCCGTATTTCTAATTGGATAGTTTTGCAGAATAGGTCTTTTTAATCTCTTCGTAGTCTTCCAGAGTGAGTATTCTGGTTTGTAATCGTTAGTTAGTTCACTCAGGTAGTCTCCAATCGATTCATTTTTAATGCTATGTATTTCCCGCTTTAACTGCTGAGTTGGGTTGTTCAAATCGGTTTTATCTGTTGGCGCTCTAGTTTGTTGTCATTTTCGTCAAAGTTTCCTCTTTTCGGAGATGAGGTTCCTAATCTCTTTTGAATAGTTATTTTCTTTTGTTCTGTAGGTATACTCTGTGTTTACCCATACTGCTTGCTGTATGTTTTTTACAAAAATCTCAGTTTCCTCATCTAGTTGCTCCTCTGTTCTTAGTGGTACCGACAGCTCAATCAGTTTTTCGAGTTTAATTTTGAAGCTATGCCAATCTGTCATTTTGTTAGTTAAGCTAGGTAGGTTTTCTCTTTTGAATTATGCTGTCACTCAGCATAAGGAGTATCGGGGAGTGGTCTGAATTAGTGATGTGTCGTTCCGGCTGAATTCGGTACAAAGGAACGAATCCGGGTTAGGATCGATTTAGTTCGAATCCAAGTTACCAGTCCGGATTCGTTTCGAGAATCTAAAAAGTCACGAAGGCGTAAATTCTCGTAGACATTCATTCCTTTGGCGTTATGTTATTCAATCAATTTCGTTACAATGTTTTGTGAAGGTTGGCGGGGGACGGGGAACAGCCAACGATGATGTTCGTTTTCAAGCCTCGACACATGACACGGCCGGAGTTGCATGCTTTTTTATCAGTTATCAGTGATTTATGGCTTTTGGCGTCTTTGATGTGCCCAATTGAAATTTGAAACATAAAAAGATATCAAATTACCGACGCCATGATGACCACTGACCAAAACAAAGATACGCGCGTTGTTCGTTCCAAGTTCGGAATGACCGAGAACAGCGAGTGCCTGAAATGCAAGTTCAATTTCGATTTCGTTCCGAGGAACGAATCCGACGGATTCGTTCCATTTGCGGAACGGGATTGGAATGAACGAGTCCGCAAAAGTATCGAAACTTCCTATTACTTGTCTGAATCCATATCCCACGCTTCCTCGACATGGACATAAGTTGTCGAGATATTCTTGGTTACAAAAAAGTCTATAAGATCAGGGATTATATTCTGATCAGTAGGCTAGTACGTTGGCTTACCAGTTCATAATATGTCACACTTCAGATGATTACATGCTGCTAAAAGTTCCTTGCCTTTAGCTGCTATCAATCTAAATCCCCATTGGATATGTTTCGCGTTGAAATCACCTCCCACTATGAACCTATATCCTTGGCTATCCAGAAAGTCAATGTATTGCTCTTTCTGTATAGCGTATCTTGGTGGGCAATATAATACTGTAATAAGAACTTCATAAGTTTTAGTTTTGATATTAACAGTTGTGGCCTGGATTTCTTCAGTCTGGTAACCCGTTTCCTGGTGGTTTAAAATGCTTTCTTTTACAATGACTGCACTTCCACCTCTTGCTGTATTACTTGGGTGGTTGGTGTGGTAGACCCTTGAATTTAATGTATGAGACTTTGGTGAAGTGTTTTAAAAATGAGGCATACATCAATTTTTTCTAAGTCAAGGACCACTTGCAGTTTCAGTTGATACTGCAGCAGCCAATTGGCATTCCATTCTACTATTCTAAGTTGATTGGCCATTTCTATTCTTGGGAATCGCTCCTTGGGCTCGACACTCCAATTATTTAGAAATTCGTTCATCCATTTTGTTTAACTTTTCCAAGATTTGTTGGAGGGTAGAACCAATTGACGCTTGTTGTTGTTTCATTTTCTTATTATTTTCTTCCGAATTACCAGCTACTACTTGTTTAAAGATGTTGGGTTTAGGCATACTGTTATCTTGCTTTCGTTTTTGTGAATTTGGTTGTGAAGTCCTTTGGGGTTGCTGAGGCAAGGAGGATTTCTTTATTCCTTTATCCTCTATAGTTAGCAGGGTGACCTTCCCCGCAGTGTACGCATTTAGGCTGTACTTTTTCTGACTTTGTGCACTCTGCCGTTAATGTTTTTCTGGGCATTTGACACATCTTGGTTCTTTAGCACAGTATCTTTGTGTATGCCCATATGCCTGGAATCTTTTACATTGAGGTACTAATTTTGGTTTTCTAATTGGGAAGATTTCCATTCTGATTCCCATGATGTCTGTAATCCCAAATATTTTAGTAATATCTTCATCATGCCAGAAGTCAAGTACCAACATATTCAATGGCTATTTAGTTTTATATTTCAGTTTGGGTACTGCTTCAATCAGTTTATATCCTCTTTTACATAGAGTATAGACTATTTGCTGAGTGTCACATGAATGGTGTAATTTATTAGCCACCACCCTAATAGGTCTATTTTGTTTGTTTTCAAACGAATGCCAAGAGTAGTTATTATCGTTCAACATTTTTGTTAATGCTTTATAACATTCTTCACCAGGTACATTAATTTTGATATTTCCATTATTTATAATTTTATTTTGATAATAATCATTTTATTGATGGTTGCATGCAACTGTTTAAAATCCTCTATGCCATCCACAATTATTGGCGGAGGCTTTTGCACTTTTTTAGTTTCAGTCTTTTCTTTCTCTAAGACCTTTGAAGTACCTTCCAGCCCAGTTGGCTCTGGCTAAAACTCAGTTGAGAGGGGGGTTCGAACGACTGGGCACAGTTCAGGGAGAGGTACAATGGCGGACAATAAATTTAGGCCGGCCTGTCATTCGTTTGGCACTGTTTATGTTGGTACCACTGTAAATTTATGTCAAATTCGAGGTTAGCAGGTTGTTTTCCGTCAGTCTATGTCAAAACTGACGCAAAACCTAACCTGCTAACTTCGAATTTGACATAGACTTACAGTGCCACCAACATAAACAGTGCCAAGCGAATGACAGGCCGGCCTAAATTTATTGTCCGCCATTGTACCACGATACGGGTGGTTGACGATAATTGGTTAAAAGATTCGAGGGGCGCCACAACTTTTGGAGATGTAAATCTCAATTCCACAGACCATTGGCTAAAAGCCGAAATCTAACAGCCGTTGCGTCGCTACCCCCGGGAGACGCCCCACAGCTGTAGAAGTTTGCACCTACCTTTGGGTATTCCTCCTGCAGTTGTTTGGGCCCTGTACAATGGAGTATACACAGCGCGACAGGAATACAGGTTCCTGTCACTTTAACAGGGTTCCCAGCAAGTTAACAAATTTAAATTCCCTGACTTTTCCAGGTTTTCCCTGACTTAATTTTTCATTTTTCCAGGTAATTTGGTACAGCAGCTATCATTCTGCTCCATTCTGGATTTACGGCTGGATCAATCCAATCTTTTATTAAACACTGTTTTCTTTTGCGTCATGCTAATACGTTTCAAGTTTTACTAAAATACGCAAACAAAGCAAAACGGGCAACCTATACCAACATTATAACCTCACAAGTTAAACATAAACAACACGTAGTTCGCGTCGTCGGCGGTCTGAGCGGAATAAGCAACCAATGCGCGCGTTGCGCGCGCGCGCGAGATTCCACAATTTGAATGCGTCGACTCGTCCGACTGCGAATGAATACACACACACACTGGCGACATTCCATCCTTGTCAACTCAACGATACTACATAGGGCCAAGACAGAGATAATACGCTGAGCGTAGGTATATTATATCTCTAAAAGTAACGCAAGAATTAAAATAATCATGCACAGTTTTATGTTTCCAAAAATTCCCTGACCAAGTGAAAGAGTTACTAATTTTCCCTGACTTACCAGAATATTTGTACAACTCAAAGCGAGCGATATCTGTTTAATATTATAAGGCACAAAATAGCATGCATTGTCCATCGAATGTCTGCAATGCGCGCACCACTTTTAGAATAAATAGCACTCTTAAAACATAACAATTCACAGTATCTTATATGTTGGCGGAGGGCTCCAACAACTACGGTTTCCTATGAAAACAAGCGGGAAAGACCTCACGTAGGGTGTCCTCTGCGGCGTTGCTTGAAGATAGGGCAATTACGGGACGATCGGACAGGCAATGGGGTGACCGACAACTTAATCCGGGATGGTAGTGTATTAAAATTCTTCCTACGAACACTTGGGACTGGATCGTAACGACAAACGACAGAGATCCACCCTGTATATATACTTGCAGCGCACCTTTCTGTGAAGATCCGCTTATAGACAACGATAACATGTACACAACGGTACTAACTTAACAAAGGCACTTAGCATGTAGTTTATACAACCACCCGGAGGACGGCGCACCCCAGCTAGATTATTGAGGCGGAACTAACTCAACAGGACGCAACCAAGCGCGTCATATTCCAAATTGCATCATGCAGGAAAATTCCCTATGTATCCACCTCCCTTCAACTTGACAATATTGCACCACATCACTTCAGAGAATGATGGTTATGGCGGGTACAACGGGGAAGCCCCGGAGTATGGAAATGTCGTCATGCAGATGACAGTGAGTATAACTTGATACTGCTATTTTCCAATTTGAATTCGGTTGAAGACCAATCCAAATAGGAATTTTGACATCAAAGGAACCGGCAACGTGTGTCTCTACTTGTTTGATTTATGTACGCTGGTTTAGCCTTTCTGCTTTTGGTTTGATCCTATTGGTTTTTTGCCTGCTTTTTAACCATACCTTTTTCTTCTGGGTTCCAATCATATCTTTCTCGATTTGTTAAGATTCTGTGGTATCCTACTGTAACTTCTTTTCCGTTTCTTCTTTCTTCTCTAGCCATTTTAAGTAATTAGGTTTACACTTGTCTTTCTTCCTACGTTTGGTCGTTTTCAATAAATATTTTCGTACCTTTTAGTAATTTCTTCCTTTCTAGTATCTTTTTTCTTCCCATGAATTGAGCTGGACAATTATTATTTCTTTGGCATCATTAATCTTGACCAAGTGTGCCTTCTTTATCGTCGTTGAGATTTTAAGTTGAATTCAAGCCTATCTTCTAGTTTTTTATTCTGTTTTCTAGGTTCCCTTTTTTCTTTTGCCACACTTCTGCTTTATTTTGCCATTCAACTTTCGCCGCTTGGAATTCTTCACAGATCTTTGCTGTTTCTGCCTTCAAATCCTTGAGATTTATTGAATTCTACTTTTAAGTCTGTTTTTAGTTCATCAATCTTCTTTAGGATTTCATCCATGTTTATAAATTCTTCGACTTTCTCCTGGTTTTCTTTCTTTGCTTGTTGTTTTAGATTTTCTTTTTGTAGAGTTCTTACAATTTTTGCACTTTTTTTAAGGTTATCTGGTCAATTTCCCACCTTTCAAAGTCCTCCGGGTCTTCTATGTCCCTTTTCCTTTTAGCAAGATCTGATAAACTATGTGCTCGTGCTCGCCCTTCTTTATAGTTCCTTGTTCATGTGTTCCTTCGGTAGCTTCACGTGTATTCGCTTAGCATTTGTTGATACGTGTGCCGATGGGTTTTCTGTGAATCGTAGGTTTGCGTACTTTTAATGTTACTCTGGCTGCACTTTGCGTTTGTTAATACGCGCACTGGCACTGGCGATTGTTCAATGACCTCTTGGTTATTGCCGTCCTTGACCTTCCTGCTCGCATTTACTTGCAATTTTCTCGTAATTTTAAAATTTTCTTTGTGAAACACTGATCACCAAGCTTTACTTGTACTTTATCACTTCACTTACTTTAAGTACCTATTTTAATTTTGTTCCACTTTTGATCACTTTAAACACGTTTTTAACGGGACTGATTTGCTATGCACTTACCACATGGCGTTTCGCATTTTCCATGGGGGTCCGATGCTTCTGGAGAAACCCAAATATGCTGATTTATACACATGATTATACTGGCTGAGTTTTTTAAAGTGTTACAAGGCGATATCTCGAAAACGGTTTACAATATTTTCATGAAATTTTTGTGAGGTAATAGGGAGATGGGAGAACTTATTTACACGTATTTTTGACATTTGCCACCCCTCTGTGTTTTGAGGGGTGAGGGGTAACTTTGGAATTTTAAATAGGATGATGTACTTTTATTTATAAAATTAGAATCTCAGAGAGGAGGTAAATGTCAAAAATATGTCACCCCATCTCCCTACTACCTCATCAAAATTTCATAAAATATTTTAAACCGTTTTTAAGCAATCGTCTTGTAATACTTTAAAAAACTCACGTGGTATAGCATGATCAAAAATTATTTTCATCTAGTATGGCTATGGAATAGTTCCTACTTTATGAATGCTACTACATTTACACTTAAATGACAAACTTGGCATTTGATATTTAAGTGACTTATAGTTGCATGCATAGCCATACTAGATGAAAACAATTTTTGATCATACTATATAATTCATACAACATTTTATATCATTTGATTCAGGCAAATATTTAAGTGTTACGTTAGAATACATAAGAAGCGGTTCGGCACAATTGCTCTAAGAAATATATGCTGTAAGTACTGTTTGTGGCCACTCTGCCTGCGCACAAAAAGGGCGGTTTGGAAAGCGGACTGATAATTCCTTCAAATGGTTGTATAAATTACCCTTCAGGTTTCAAACCTTACTTTCTGGCATATATAGTACGTCTAGAAAGTATCCGGAATAAGTAATTTCCTTTTAGCTTCTTGGAAATAAACATATTTGACATACAAGATTGTCTTTTGTTTTATCCCGGACCTACTACCCTGACAATACACACACACAATTTTAGAGGCCCAGGACTTCGAAAAGAAAGTTTCATGACATTTCTTAAAACTATAAAATTCCGAATACTTTATAGACGTACTATACAATTAATTGTAAATATGCAAAATCACATTGCAGGTCAAATCCAAGCAGCAAGTTCAGTAATGCAAGTTTTTTTGTTTTTGTTGTGGGACTTACCGTTGACGTCTTCTGAAGCTGTGGTCAGAAATGATTTTCTTGGTGGTTTGCCTCTTCTTTCTAATGTGTAGCGCTTCATCGAACATAGGGAAGTCACTCACAATAAACTGTGGGTTTTAGGCTAAACCATTGACCGGCATTTTGCGTAAGTTTATTTTTTAATAACATGAGTCAAGCTCTCGCTTGGCAAAAGATAACAAAATGCACACTTTTAAAATTTTTCGCCCTCCCGCGTGGAAAACTGCATTACTGCATGCTCAAATAAAAAAAATTACAAAGACAATGAAAATACCAATGGGTAAAGTTACCATAAGAAGGCGCTAATAGTGCGATAACAAATTCGTATGCAAAAATAAAATCAATTTAATATATCTAAAGTAAGGGTAAGCACATTCCAAAAAGTACTGAGAATACGGAGTAAAAGAAACAAAAAAAAATCTCAAAACCCAAATTTAAAATCAAAGCCTTGATGTCAATTTGACGTATTTGTTCTATAACAGGATACGAGCAAATCGGTGTCCCCTCTCACTTTAAAGTAATTTAGAGTGAGAGGGGACGACGATCTATCCGTACCCTGGTAAAGGACAAATACGTCAAATTGACATAAAGGCACCCTAGGTCTAACCATTGTTAAATATAATAAAGGACATTCATTTGAATTTGTGGTCTAGTTAACTTTGGAATTGTTGAAGTCATGTTGGCCATTAGTAGGTACATCATAATATAATATGGTTGGACACATAACCTCACAGTAACCCATCATTTGCTTCAAATAATCCACAAGTTATTGGTAATGGAAAGTTATTAGACTCATTATAAGAAGTAACTTACCATCAACCATTTGCTGGTTCCTGTTGCTGGTTACAGGTTACAAAAAGTAGTTACATGTTAAAAATGTGCGTGTACACCGCTGTTCATTTGAAGTGGAACACTAAAAGACTACTTGTTTCGACGACATATTTCAAACTTTCATAGCAAAATATAGTTTATCACATTTCAATTGGAAATGTACTACATTTCCTCATTCAAAATCGATAAGAAATGTGGTACTTTTATCGTTAGCAACACTTTTATGCCTAGCAACGGCGATTCGTTTTAGGTTTGGTAACACTATAAGTCTATGTCAAATTCGAGGTTAGTAAGTTAGGTTTTGTGTCAGTTCTGACACAGATTGACGCAAAACCTAACCTGCTAACCTCGAATTTGACATAGACTTACAGTGTCACCAACAACACACTTCAGTACTGCCAAACGCATAACATCAACTGGAGCTACTTATTGTGTTTTAGTACATACAGCAGTGATTTTGAAGGATATAGATACAAACACAAGGTTCATCTAATGATCCAACATATCCAAGACGTACTTTTTTGCTATCATCTCTTTCTCAAGCAAAAGAATGTGTATGTACTTATCTTTGTTGCAGTTACTTTACCAACCCTGAAGCAAAAGCACCAAAATTGAAATTGTCAAGATGTTATAGTTGTGACAGATATGTCAAACAGACACCAATGAGTCATGTATTTTTCAATTAATTTCAAAATAATGAGCACCCCATATGTACTGCAGAAAGTTTCTATGCGAATAGATTGAAAATTTTACATGACAGAGAGAGGGCAACATTATAGCTACAATTATTCGTAGTGAGGTTATGGGCACTGTTATTGGTTATATGCAAAGCTTTACGTTATTCTGTTAATTTGAGACTTGTGGAATTTTGTGGAGCAATGTGTGCACAAAAAGGACAAATTCATGAAGACATGACAAACGTTTTGGGAACATCTTGTCCTCCATACACAATGGTCAAAAAGTGGGCAGCCGAATTGAAACAGGGGAAGAAACGGCATTGAAGATGATTCTCGCAGTGGAGGACCTGCTTCTGCTACCCCTGAAGAAAACATCGATTTGATTCACGATACGGGCATGGCAGATCTGCGAATCAAGGTTCGAGAAATAGCAGAGGCTGTGGGCATATCCTGTGAACGGGTTCAAAACATTTTAAGTAATGAGTTAAGAAAGTCGAAAGTTGTTGCGAGGTGGGCTTTTTGGCTTCTGATAATTGATTAGAAACGTGTTCGTTTTCAAACGTCGCTGCTCTGTTATGAGGCTGATCCTAATAATTTTATTTAAATATTTGTTATCTACCACCAATGACACATAGATTCACTATTATCAGCCTAACTCAAAGCAGCAGTCGAAACAGTGGAAGCATAAGGGCTCACCACCTCCCAAAAAAGCAATGGTGGTGCCGCCCTTTAGTAAAGTGATGGCTTTGGTTTTAGGGACGGGAAGGGAATATAGCTGGTGGATTCCTTTCTTAAGGATCAAACCATAACAGGACAATACTACTCTAACTTTTTACATCAACTTCGTGAAGAAATTCAAAGAAAGCAAACTGAAATGCTAACGAAACGTATCCTACACCATCAAAATGAAGCTTTGGCGTAAACATCAACAGTTGCAATGGGTGAAATTCATCGGTACGGTTTTGAATTGGTACTTCATGTTCCCTCAGACTTCCATCTATTTCTGAAGCTCAAAAACACCTAGGAGGGCAAAGATTTTTGTCCACGGAAGAAGCTGTAGCAGCCATAACGGGGTATTTTAAAAACCAGGACGAAGCTTTATCAGACTGGGATCACAGCATAAAAAGGGATTATATTGAAAAATAAATAAATAAATAAACTCCTGTGTTAGGCTGTGAAGTTTTCAATCTCTCTTGAATTTTTCAAGTTTTTCCGAGTTAGATTTTTCATTGAAAGGTTGTTGTGTCACACTAAAAAATTAAAAATAGTAATATGGCAATGCTCCAAATTAAAATATTTCCCAACGTTGCAATGAAATTAAAGATACTTAAGTAATGCTTATCGTGAATATATTTTTTACATGATACATAATATGTGGATAATATCAACTGAAGCATATTAATACAATTTAAAAACAATACCATTATAAAAAATACTATTTAACAAAAATAAGAGGAAGAGCAAAAAATAGTAGTTTATTTATCTAGAACGAAAAGTGACATTTTAAAGGCCGAGGCATCAGCCAAGGACGGAATTACCTGCAAGGACCTTTAAAAACACTTTTCGTTCGTGGTGAATAGAACAGTTTATTTCATACTGCAAGTTTAATGAATTTTAAATAAAAATTTGTAAATCGTTTCAAATTTAATGTTAACAACTGACGTATAATTTTAAAGTACTTGAACTTTAATATTTTACTTTAATGTACTAAGACTTGAATGTTCCATTTTTTGTACTGGAAGTAATCCAAAAAATGCCATTTTTGACATCAGAAATTAAGAGTTTTTCGAGTCTTTTTGGAACATTTACAATTTTTTGGCATACTTTGTATGCAATGTGCTATCAACATTTGGGAAAAACTCTAAATTTTCAAATGATAATATTTTATTAATGGACTTAGTTTTATTTAAACAAAATTACGAAAAGAAATGCTTTTTATAGTGACACAATCCTGAAAGGTTAGCAAAAATGCCATGACTGCCCTTTTGGAAATATTCATAAAATTGCACCAATATATGCAAATGGTTCAGTTCATTTGTTGAGCAGTATATATTTGCAAACCCACATGGTGGCAGCTTCTATTTAAGTCTCAAAATAGGTGCCGAAAGAAAACTTTTCACATGCTAAATATATAGATATGTATAGTATCAAAAAAATATAGCAACTGGCACGGAACCTTAAGAATTTTAGCGCAGGTAGGTTTGTATATACCTACACCTACCTGTACACAATTCGGTTGGTCTTGTGAGTTAGGATCAAACGGCACTGATTCATTTAACCTGCGTATCAACACATGGTTACTATTTAAAATGGAAAACTCCACCTTCAATGCTGCACGAAGATAACTTTTTCTGAAGTCCTGTGCCGGTTGCTATAGAAAACATGTATGTACCAGCGCCTTCATAGTAAACTAAGCGGTGAAAATATCAAGATACCCTAATTTTTGAAAATTTTGGTTGTGCCTTGTTTTCTTCTAATTATTGTTTCAGTATCGCAGATTTTTTTTTCTGAGCAAGACCCATATGCTCATCCCATTCCTCAATCTGGTTCGATTTATAGTCCGGTCAAGTTAGCTCGAAAACTAGTGGTAGGCTTACAAAAATTCGCAAGAAGCTAAATATTGGTACAAATGTTGAGAACACCATCCTAAACAAATTGTGAAAAGTCCCCGTCGATCCCACGTGTGCAAAAAAAATTATTCAAGGTCAAAGTTCGAAAAAATAGATTGTTTAAATTTTTCAGCCAAACGGTCAGTTTTATCATAAAAATATGTCATACAAGAATTGTAGATCATACAATTACCTATAAAAATTGTTCTTGCACTTTTTTTCCTAAGAATTGCCATTTCTGAGATATAGCGATTCTAAAAGTTGAAAAAGTCGTGTTCTCCATAATATGCACGAGTACGCCGCCTATATACATTACGGGGCCCATAGTATAAGTTAAAATATTGATCTGCCAAAAAAATGTCGCAATTTTGCTTCATTTGTATTAAAGATTTGACTGAAAGTGAAATTGTTACTGTTGATCGTGGCATGAAAACGTTGATTGATGCAAGTGTTGAAAGAGATGATGGATTTTCTGAATACTTGAAAGACCAGAAATCTGTGAAAAGTCACGTGCAGTGTCGTAAAACGTACACTCGGAAGAGTACTATTGCTGCAGTTAAAAGACAACATGAAGAGGAACAAGCCAGTACATCTAAAATAAGTCCTCCTCGTACTAGAACACGAGTAAGTGAATCCGTTTTTTGTTTTAAAAAATTTTGCTTATTTTGGGGTGATGAATTGAATGAAGAGTATGAAAAGAAAAAAGCAATGAGATACCGGCGTAGAATTTGTAAAGTTGCTACACTTTCATTCAAAGAATCTGTTCTGAAAGTAGCTCAGACTCGTTCTGATGATGTAGCAAGAGCTGTTACTGCTCGCATTGAATTTGAATATGATTTAGTTGCTGCTCAGGATAAGTATCATAATGATTGCTACATTTCCTCCTTGAGACCGTCCACTGGGGGTAAAGTCGGTCGTCCTGAAGATGAAGCTACGAATCTTGGAATGGAAGAAATATTTACATACATTGAAAATAAGGATGATTGTCAGTTTACATTAGAAGAATTAAAAAATATTTGCGAAAATTCAACTTTAGATAACAGAACCATTAAGATACGATTAAAGTTGAAGTATGGTGATAAAATTATTATAACTGAAAAATCGGGAAATTTAACATTCGTATGTTTTATTGATAATCATTATGATATTCTTAATCAAGCTTGGTAAGACAAAAAAATTTCAAATGAAAAAGAAAAGCGATTTAGGATCCTGGAAGCTGCGGCAGCAATTATTCGAGAAGATATTCAATCTGTAGTAGTCGATAATTCTAATTACCCCCCAACAGGACGTATGTTTGAAAATATTAACAGTAATATTCCAGAGTCACTGACTTATTTTTTGGAGCAAGTTATTCTAAAAAATAAACGATTAAATTTTGAACATTTAAAATTAGTTTGTACAAACATTAGCCATAGTATTATGACTGCTGTTCGGCCGCGCTCTTTTAAGTCCAAATTACAATTGGGTCTCTCAATTTTTTTCCATCGACGATTTGGGTCAAAACGTCTTATACACATTTTTCATCTTTCGGTTTGTGCGCATCTTATAATGATACTGTGATGTATGAAGCAGCTACAGTTTTTCATCAGCCACCTCATATCTTACCACCAGAAACTGGCACGTTTATTCAATATGTTGCAGACAATGCTGATATAAATGTAAATACGCTAGACGGTCATAACACGATTCACATAAAGGGTATCATTCAAATTGTTACTTTAAAAAGTTCAGTTTTGCTAGAAGAGTCTATACCACGAATAAAGAAACCTCCTTCGGCCAAAGATTTCGCGGCAAAAGCTCATGTGGCAATACAGGTCTATCAAAATAATGGTGTAGAAGGTTACAGTAAAATAAATGTCCAAGATTTTACTTATGCAAGTGAAGCTACAGTATCTTTACTGAAAAAAGTCGATGTGTTATGGTTATATGGCAAATCGAAAAATTTATCGTTACCCGGTTGGAATGGTTATATTGACCGTTTGACAAATAATCTTATGAATTTTTCAAGATCAAAAATTTCATTTTTACCATTTATTCATCAACTTGCCAGTAACTATAATACTATTAGACACTACTTTGTGCTTTTGATAATGCAAAACGTTATGGTCACGATGCATGCATTATTACTTTTGATCAGCCCCTGTATGCAAAAGCTCGAGAAATCGTGTCAGCTGCACCTGAAGGGTCTGAATTATCGAAGATCATAATCAGGCTCGCAGGATTTCATCTACTGATGTCGTTTTTTGGAGCAATTGGTTACATTATGCAAGGAAGAGGCATGAAAGAAGTACTTTCTTTGATTTATGCACCTAAGTCATTAGAAAAAATGCTCAATGGTCATGCTTACGCGAGAGCTGTTCGAGCTCATACATTACTTCAGGTCACTTTAGCAACAATAATATCAAAAGAACTTGTTATTGATGACGTCATGGATGCAAATCTTATCATTACTGTTGAAAAAGTGATAAATAACACTATTTCATATAATGATATTGAAAATGATATTGAAACATCTGAAGCATTACTTTATCAGTTTAATCAAAGACTAAGAAAAAAATGAGGAGCTACCGCAAAACTATGGATGCAATATTTTAATATGGTGTCGATAGTAAAAGAGTTTATTAGAGCTGAACGTATGGGAGAATGGAAAGCTCATTTGAACAGCGTTAAAGAAATGCACCCTTATTTCCACGCATTAGGACATTTTCCTTATGCTAAGTCTGCGCACTTATATCTACGAGATCTGTTACAATTAGAGAACTTTATGAATCCTAGTGTTTACCAAAGGTTTACAGAAGGATTTTTCACTGTCAGACGTTCTGATAGTTGCGGAACAAGAAACGAGTACAATTAGCTTGTCTTCCCCAACCTCTGCTTCTGCTCATCAACATCTTTATCGAGTATATTATCAAGTTCATGTGTGGCTTGGTAATCAACTGAACCCAGAAGACTGGGGTTGGAAGTTAACTAACGATAAGTTGGAATCAATCCAGACTTTACTTCCACCTGCACCAGAAAAGCTATTTTTTGCAACTGCAAAAAGGGGTGTACTTCTAAATGCGGCTGCAAAAAAGTCGGATTGGTTTGTTCAGCAGCATACACCAGTTGTCAAGGCCAGTCTTGCTCTAATGTTGAATCTCCAACAGAATAGGATTCTTACGACATTGGCGGCGAGACAACTGATGCTTCGCTGTTACAACAATTCACTTGCACCCAGCAGGAAAAAGCAAAAGCAGAAGCAGAAGAAGAAGAAGCAGAAGAAAAAGAAGAAGAAGAAGAAGAAGAAGAAGGAGGAGGAGGAGGAAGAGAAGGAGAAGAAGAAGAAGAAGAATGAGAATGAGATGGAGAAGATGAAGAAGAATGAGAAAAAGAAGAAGGAGAATGAGAAGAAAGAGAAGACAGCACTTGAAGTTCCATTACATAATTGTCTTCGCCGCTATTGGTCGACCCGAATATCCGCCATTAACAGGCAAAATATTTAGTTACTTTTAAGTTGTTCTCAAAGAGGTTGGTAGAACCTGTTCATTTGGTTATGGAAGAAAATAAAACCTTTCAAATCTGACAATTGTAAATTGTCAGTGTCAAATAATTCATTAGCGTCGCAAGCAGGTCAAATTTTATCATCTATATTGCCCTGAAAAACTAATATTCTGCACAGTATTTAAATGTGACAATTTATAATTATGCTATTGTTGTAATAGCACAAGGTGCGTTCGACTTGGAATATATGATAAAGAGATTACATCGGTGCTACGATAAATGGGGCCTTAGCATAAGTTTAGAGGAAACGGAGTATTTAGTAGTCAACTCGAAAGCACAATATGAAGTCTTAATAAATGAAGATGTCGCAGTAAGACAATTAGAAAGGTTTAACTACCTCGGTGCTACAATACAATCGATGAAAAAGGTTTGGGAACAGAAGAGATCAGAACTCGAATAGTACAAAGTACTTAAAATCAATTTGATGGGACAATACTATCTCTAACAAAAACAAAAATCTGGTGTGATACACTCACACAACTTCCTTTTACAGTGATCTTATAATTAGTCAAAAATTTCATTTTTAATTTTTAACCATTTGTTAAAAATTTTCAAAAATTACAAATTCTACAAAAACGGTACAAAATCGAGTGTTAGTTGAAGAGACAAATTTTCTCTAGAATTTTAAGGTGAATTCAAAAATGTAATAATATACCGGGTGTTTTATTTAAAATAGGAGTTAATAAAAAAAATAGAAAAAAAAAACAAAAGAAACCCACTTTAGAAGTATTCAACTGAAAAATCACCTATTTCACATCAATACACATTAAAAATTTAGTAAAAATGTAAAGTTTAAAAAAATCGTTAGAGCCGTTTTTGAAAAAATCGAAAAAAACTGAAAAATCACAAGAGTAAACACCTACTTCCGGTTATGCGATTTTCTTCAAAAGCTTGCTGTCTCATCTACATAGTACACAAAACTTATATATGAAGTTTCAATGCCATACCTCTTTTCGTTTTTGAGATATTCTGTTCACAGACACACAGACACACAGACAGACACACAGACCAATGAAAAAAAATATGTTTTTTGGGATCAGGGGACTCTAAAACGTGAAGATCTGTTGAAAACTCAATTTCGAATTTTTGGGGTGAATCCAATACTTCCTTTATAGTAAAAGGAAGTAAAAAAAGAATAGGTAAAGTAATGGTAGAGTCGGTGCTATGTTATGGCAGTGAGGTATGGACTGTAAAAGCGGAAATGAAACGAAGACTAAACACAGTTCAAATAGACGAAAAAGCGGAAAGGTATCGAGACGAGATAGAGTGACGAACGAGGAAATAAGACGCAGAATAGAATGGCGGTACCAGAATCAGTTGTGGACAGAATTGGAGAATGGAGGAAACGACGTGGCTTATGAAGATCTTTAAATGGTCGCCGCCGGATAAGAAAAAAAGAGGTAGACCACGCAAACCGTGGAATGAGGGTATTCGGAGAGCCATGGAGGAACCTGGAAGAAGACCAAGCACAGAACAGGGAGGTTTGGAGATAGGGAACAGGAAGACGGCATTTAGCTGTATTGTAAACTAGCATAACTGAAACCGGTTGTAAACTTCATGTAACACCTTAAAAGCACTACGAATGAACGCCAATGAGAAATGTCAATGTCCAAAAATAACACTGCACGTGTAACTAACATCAACTAGTTAAAATAACTAGCGCCAAAATAATGACCACTCAAAAACGTTCGATTATTTCGAAAGGCACTGTATATCTCTACGCTCAAATTTGCCTGTTAATGTCTTGTATATAGTCACTGTACTCTTGAGTGCGCAGTCTTTTTTCCTTTTGAGTAGATTAGAAGTTCAAGCTCTAGTGTGTGTTTGTGATGCTTATATTTTATAGTGCATAGTGCATAGTAACATACTATAAATTCAAAGTTTTAAACCACAAATTTCTGACGATTGCCTCAGATACAGAGGTCATAGAGAGTGCCAAATTACTTCAAACTACGTATGAAACTGATCTCGATGACGGCTTACTAAAGCCAATTGTACAATTTCGATCTTCGTACACAATTAGTATTAAATGTTGCTTATCAGTGAAGGAAGTGGGAGAAAAATGTCTGTCGAATCACACATCATTTGCTAGCTTTCCAGATTTGTATACAGCTTACATCCTATTTTTTACATCCCTTCACTACAGCTTCCACTGAGAGATCTTTTTCTAAATTAAAAATCTGGTGTGATACACGCACACAACTTCCTTTTACAGTGATCTTATAATTAGTCAAAAATTTCATTTTTAATTTTTAACCATTTGTTAAAAATTTTCAAAAATTACAAATTCTACAAAAACGGTACAAAATCGAGTGTTAGTTGAAGAGACAAATTTTCTCTAGAATTTTAAGGTGAATTCAAAAATGTAATAATATACCGGGTGTTTTATTTAAAATAGGAGTTAATAAAAAAAATAGAAAAAAAAACAAAAGAAACCCACTTTAGAAGTATTCAACTGGAAAATCACCTATCTCACATCAATACACATTAAAAATGTAAGAAAAATGCAAAATTTTAAAAAAATCGTTAGAGCCGTTTTTGAAAAAATCGAAAAAAACTGAAAAATCACAAGAGTAAACACCTACTTCCGGTTATGCGATTTTCTTCAAAAGCTTGCTGTCTCATCTACATAGTACACAAAACTTATATATGAAGTTTCAATGTCATACCTCTTTTCGTTTTTGAGATATTCTGTTCACAGACACACAGACACACAGACAGACACACAGACAGACAGACAGACAGACAGACCAATGAAAAAAAATATGTTTTTTGGGATCAGGGGACTCTAAAACGTGAAGATCTGTTGAAAACTCAATTTCGAATTTTTGGGGTGAATCCAATACTTCCTTTATAGTAGTAAAAGGAAGTAAAAAAGAATAGGTAAAGTAATGGTAGAGTCGGTGCTATGTTATGGCAGTGAGGTATGGACTGTAAAAGCGGAAATGAAACGAAGACTAAACACAGTTCAAATAGACGAAAAAGCGGAAAGGTATCGAGACGAGATAGAGTGACGAACGAGGAAATAAGACGCAGAATAGAATGGCGGTACCAGAATCAGTTGTGGACAGAATTGGAGAATGGAGGAAACGACGTGGCTTATGAAGATCTTTAAATGGTCGCCGCCGGATAAGAAAAAAAGAGGTAGACCACGCAAACCGTGGAATGAGGGTATTCGGAGAGCCATGGAGGAACCTGGAAGAAGACCAAGCACAGAACAGGGAGGTTTGGAGATAGGGAACAGGAAGACGGCATTTAGCTGTATTGTAAACTAGCATAACTGAAACCGGTTGTAAACTTCATGTAACACCTTAAAAGCACTACGAATGAACGCCAATGAGAAATGTCAATGTCCAAAAATAACACTGCACGTGTAACTAACATCAACTAGTTAAAATAACTAGCGCCAAAATAATGACCACTCAAAAACGTTCGATTATTTCGAAAGGCACTGTATATCTCTACGCTCAAATTTGCCTGTTAATGTCTTGTATATAGTCACTGTACTCTTGAGTGCGCAGTCTTTTTTCCTTTTGAGTAGATTAGAAGTTCAAGCTCTAGTGTGTGTTTGTGATGCTTATATTTTATAGTGCATAGTGCATAGTAACATACTATAAATTCAAAGTTTTAAACCACAAATTTCTGACGATTGCCTCAGATACAGAGGTCATAGAGAGTGCCAAATTACTTCAAACTACGTATGAAACTGATCTCGATGACGGCTTACTAAAGCCAATTGTACAATTTCGATCTTCGTACACAATTAGTATTAAATGTTGCTTATCAGTGAAGGAAGTGGGAGAAAAATGTCTGTCGAATCACACATCATTTGCTAGCTTTCCAGATTTGTATACAGCTTACATCCTATTTTTTACATCCCTTCACTACAGCTTCCACTGAGAGATCTTTTTCTAAATTAAAAATCTGGTGTGATACACGCACACAACTTCCTTTTACAGTGATCTTATAATTAGTCAAAAATTTCATTTTTAATTTTTAACCATTTGTTAAAAATTTTCAAAAATTACAAATTCTACAAAAACGGTACAAAATCGAGTGTTAGTTGAAGAGACAAATTTTCTCTAGAATTTTAAGGTGAATTCAAAAATGTAATAATATACCGGGTGTTTTATTTAAAATAGGAGTTAATAAAAAAAATAGAAAAAAAAACAAAAGAAACCCACTTTAGAAGTATTCAACTGGAAAATCACCTATCTCACATCAATACACATTAAAAATGTAAGAAAAATGCAAAATTTTAAAAAAATCGTTAGAGCCGTTTTTGAAAAAATCGAAAAAAACTGAAAAATCACAAGAGTAAACACCTACTTCCGGTTATGCGATTTTCTTCAAAAGCTTGCTGTCTCATCTACATAGTACACAAAACTTATATATGAAGTTTCAATGTCATACCTCTTTTCGTTTTTGAGATATTCTGTTCACAGGCACACAGACACACAGACAGACACACAGACAGACAGACAGACAGACAGACCAATGAAAAAAAATATGTTTTTTGGGATCAGGGGACTCTAAAACGTGAAGATCTGTTGAAAACTCAATTTCGAATTTTTGGGGTGAATCCAATACTTCCTTTATAGTAGTAAAAGGAAGTAAAAAAGAATAGGTAAAGTAATGGTAGAGTCGGTGCTATGTTATGGCAGTGAGGTATGGACTGTAAAAGCGGAAATGAAACGAAGACTAAACACAGTTCAAATAGACGAAAAAGCGGAAAGGTATCGAGACGAGATAGAGTGACGAACGAGGAAATAAGACGCAGAATAGAATGGCGGTACCAGAATCAGTTGTGGACAGAATTGGAGAATGGAGGAAACGACGTGGCTTATGAAGATCTTTAAATGGTCGCCGCCGGATAAGAAAAAAAGAGGTAGACCACGCAAACCGTGGAATGAGGGTATTCGGAGAGCCATGGAGGAACCTGGAAGAAGACCAAGCACAGAACAGGGAGGTTTGGAGATAGGGAACAGGAAGACGGCATTTAGCTGTATTGTAAACTAGCATAACTGAAACCGGTTGTAAACTTCATGTAACACCTTAAAAGCACTACGAATGAACGCCAATGAGAAATGTCAATGTCCAAAAATAACACTGCACGTGTAACTAACATCAACTAGTTAAAATAACTAGCGCCAAAATAATGACCACTCAAAAACGTTCGATTATTTCGAAAGGCACTGTATATCTCTACGCTCAAATTTGCCTGTTAATGTCTTGTATATAGTCACTGTACTCTTGAGTGCGCAGTCTTTTTTCCTTTTGAGTAGATTAGAAGTTCAAGCTCTAGTGTGTGTTTGTGATGCTTATATTTTATAGTGCATAGTGCATAGTAACATACTATAAATTCAAAGTTTTAAACCACAAATTTCTGACGATTGCCTCAGATACAGAGGTCATAGAGAGTGCCAAATTACTTCAAACTACGTATGAAACTGATCTCGATGACGGCTTACTAAAGCCAATTGTACAATTTCGATCTTCGTACACAATTAGTATTAAATGTTGCTTATCAGTGAAGGAAGTGGGAGAAAAATGTCTGTCGAATCACACATCATTTGCTAGCTTTCCAGATTTGTATACAGCTTACATCCTATTTTTTACATCCCTTCACTACAGCTTCCACTGAGAGATCTTTTTCTAAATTAAAAATCTGGTGTGATACACGCACACAACTTCCTTTTACAGTGATCTTATAATTAGCCAAAAATTTGATTTTAAATTTTTAAGCATTTGTCAAAAATTACAAATTTTACAAAAACGGTACAAAATAGAGTGTTAATTCAAGAGACACATTTTCTCTAGAATTTTAAGCTGAATTCAAAAATGTAATAATATACCGGGTGTTTTACTTAAAATAAGAGTTAATAAAAAAAATTTAAAGAAAACAAAAGAAACCCATTTTAGAAGTATTCAACTGGAAAATCACCTATCTCACATCAATACACATTAAAAATGTAAAGTTTAAAAAAATCGTTAGAGCCGTTTTTAAAAAAATCGAAAAAAACTGAAAAATCCCAAGAGTAAACACCTACTTCCGGTTATGCGATTTTCTTCAAAAGCTTAGCATCTACATAGTGCACAAAACTTATACCGGGTGTCCATTCTCAAAGTCGAACATAGGCAATTAACATATTCACTCGGTTTCACTATGTAGATAATTTTAACAGACGTTGACAGAAAATACTTGTATTTTCGCCAAATAATTACCAATTTTTTCGACAAATGCTATCGAACTTGAAAAGCAAGGCATGGCATATTTAAAAATTCCCAAGTTTTAAATTAGTATTTTAAAATAAAAATCGCATCTTGAATATTATTATTGGTACCATTTGATGCGTAATAATTTTGTCTTTCCATTGATACCATTACCTTCCCTGTAAGTTGAATTGGCGAGCAGGAATCTGCAAAAACGTTTAATACAATGTTAATCGCCTATGTTCGACTTTGAGAACGGACACCCGGTATATGAAGTTTCAACTCCATACCTCTTTCCGTTTTTGAGATATTCTGTTCACAGACACACAGACCAATGAAAAAATATGTTTTTTGGGATCAGGGAACTCTAAAACGTGAAGATCTGTTGAAAACTCAATTTCGAATTTTTGGGGTGAATCCAATACTTCCTTTATTGTAAAAGGAAGTAAAAATTATTAAAAACTTTTTGCTAAGTAAGATGAAACAGAGGACGCCCGCTAAAAACAAGGAGGGGAACTGTAAAACAAGAGACAGGAAAAAACTATAGCACAACTGAGCCAAATAGCAAAGGAAAATGACAACTGGAGAGAATATACGAATACCCCATGTCCCAATAGGGAATAATGGGATTATTATTATTATGTTATATTTAATAAAAGATTGAAACATCTAAATGTGTTTTATCTTGCAGTAAGTAACCTTTCATGTTAAGCCCAAAAATACCCCCCCCCCCCCTCTTTTTTCTGATACTTCTTGTTTACAGCGGCTATCATTTATTCTTGCACACCGGCGCCAAACCGTCTTGTTACGCCACTGGGTATGGGGTATGGCTAACTAAAATCTACTATCCATTCACAAAACTCGTGAACTGTCAAAACGCTGTCAAGTTGGTACCTCGTTTAAATTCTGGTTTGGAACTTCTGCTTGCTGATTTTTGGCAGCACTGAAATTTTTGCCATTTAAAAACTTGACTTATGTCACACTTTCTTGTAAAATAATCACTTATAATACCATGAGTAGTCAAAGTTGTCTCGAATATTTTTGCTGTGGTATCACGAATGTCCATTGAGCTTAGCTTATGTTTTGCGTCAGTTTGTGTCAAAACTGACGCAAAATCTAACCTGCTAACGTCGAATTTGACATAGACTTACAGTCTTGCCAATTTTAAGTAAAATTTTAGATTGCATTATGGGAAATTCAAAGCATACTAGATGTAATTCATTTTAAGACACCCAGTATATTGAGTATTATCAGTTGTAATATAACAAGTGGAATGATTATTATCGATGATTTTTTCCGAGTTAAAACCGGAACCTAAATTTAACGAGTGCGTAGCACGAGTTAAATTTGTTGTTTCGGTTTTAACGAGTAAAAAATCATCGATCATTAATCATTACACGAATTATATTTGGAAAGAGAATATATTGAATGAAATGCAAAATATCAAATATTTACTTTTTGTTCTTAGGTTGGCACAGTTAATGTTGGTTACCCTGCTGACAATTTTAAGTCTATGTCAAATTCGAGGTTAGCAGGTTAGATTTTCCGTCAGTTTTGACACAAACTGACACAAAACCTAACCTGCTAACGTCGAATTTGACACGGACTTAAAATTGACAGCAGGGTAACCAACACTAACAGTGCCAACCTAAGAAAAAAATCACAACCATTTATGATCACCCCTAAAAACAATTACGAAAATAAATTACTACCGCTGTGATAATGTGTAACTAGGCATTTGCATGCACCTCATTGGATGAAATAGCGTCACGTGATACATGAATTATATTCTCTACACCAGGGATGGCGAACCAATGGCACGCGTGCCACTGATGGCACGTGACAAAATAATTTGGGCACGGCATTAATTAAGGAATTTAGGTACCTAACCGAAATAATTAGTTGAACATGAAGCTTCAAGGCGCAAATAAAACAATTATTGTGTTATAATAGATCTCATTCGTGCTTTCGAGGCTAAACTGCAAGTTTTTCCCAAACTTGAAAAAAATCAAGAGAGATTTGGATTTACACGAAAAACCAGACCAAGCAAAAGTCACTGAAGAGTTTAATTCGGTAATTAATTCTTCAATAAAAGAATTGTCATCGAGATTTTCTCAGTTTAAAGAATTATCGAAAACACTGAAGTTTATTATGTATCCTGATGTAACTTCACTTGTTAAACTGAACTTGGCCAAATTTGATTAGTTGGAAATTGGAGAAACTGAAATGCAGCTGATTGATTTCCATTCTAGTTCAATATGGATTCAAAAATGTATCGAAACAAGGAAAGAGTTAAATTAAATGAAATAGAAAGACTATCTGTATCAGTTAATATAAGTAAAAATGCCAATATCAAAATTATGAAAACGTAGAATTCAATTCCAGACACATTTAGCTGTCTGAAGAAGCTGACTTTTGTTATCTTAACAATATTTTCATCTAACATTAAAGACTCGCTTAGAAGCCGTTTGTCAGATGACTCCAGTTCAGCTTGCATTCTGCTAAAAGTAACAAAGTATGAAGCTAATATAAGTTATTTAGTATCTAATTTGCAACAGCAGAAGTCGCACTAACTTTTTCTTTCATTTAAATAAACATAACGTTACTATTGCTGTACAAAATATATATTTTTGGTTGCAAATAAAAAGTGTTAAATTGATAGTATTTAGTCTTATATTTTCTTCATTAATTACTAAATCAAGATTGTTTGATTGTTGGCACGTCATGGCCTCATTAGCATTTCTTTAGAAAAAATGGCACGTAGATGAATAAAGGTTCGCCACCCCTGCTCTACACCATAGATGCGATCACAGAACATACCCGATGCGATCTTCAGATCTGATATACTGCACTTTCTCCTTAATTGACATATTGTCAATAATTAAGAAGCAAATTCTTTCTGCTGGAACTGTTAATTAGACGACTTTAGCCATTAAACGTTGCTAAATTAATTCATCTGAATAATTACAGTCACCAAGATACCATAATAATGTTTTTGCACTACTAGTCTCAGAACGCATTGTTATTGGCCTATTTTTAGGTGGTGAAGTTGATTTTCTCCACCAAGGGAGAGAAAGTAAAATAAACAATTTTCACCGTGGTAACTAATAAATTGCTAAGTTACCAAATATGACTATTTTAATTTTGACGTTTTAAAGAGCTGTATTGTCAGGTTGACAGTTAAAATATTTTCGAAATTTGTTGGAAATTTAGGTATTAAGCTGTTTGGTAGTGCAAAAAATAGTATATACACCACGGTAGCGAATCGTCTTATAACCTTCGCGCTTTAGATACATCGCGCTGCGCGCTCAGTATCTAATATGCGCTCAGGTTATAATACTGCGCTTCGCTACCTTGATGTATAATATACTATTTTGATGGTAAACTCGCTAAATGTTTTCTGCAGTGCTGATATCTTTTAGGAGAGCGAAATCTCCTTACTGTACACATATGAATAGAAACTTCTGACTAATGAGGAGCTTTTTTTATCATAATTAAGAACAATATTTGCAAGAAATTCTGCTTTTTTGTCTCCATCGTCAGCATCTTGGAATATTTTATGGAAAACATTTAATTTGCCCCAATTTTTCCGTATATCATTCTTAAGTTGTTTTTTTTATTTTTAATGAACTTTGAATAATTAACACTAATCCGCTTTAGCTTTAGTCAACGTTTTAATAGTACATATACTGAAGATCTGCAATTTGGGCTGGAGATATAAGTTCAGCTTGGGTTTGTTTTGAATGGTTTTTGTAAATGTTCTTGTTCTTAATTAATTTCAAAATTAGGTAAAATTTGCTAAAAATTGTACATAATGGTACTTCTGATTGATGTGATAAAAAATATGTATTATCTACAGTTCCAGTTGGTGTAGCGTTTTTAATCAAACAAGTAGGTATTTTTTGTCAAGTACGTTTAGAGAATTCTTATCGAAATGGTTAATACACAAAGTAGAGTATTCATGAAATTTAGAAATATAAGTAATAGATGATTAAATATTATAAATAGAGGTAATTTAATTAGTTTTATTATTAATTAACACCTTGAAGGACAGTTGCCGACTTCATATAGGGCTGTGTTGTGACACACTGCGATGCTTATCAGCGTTCTGCACAAGTAGGGGCAAAGAGGTAGATAACTGTAAGAGAGCTGTTTGGGGTAAATAACTCGTGTTTGTGTGACACTGATATGACTGTGTACGTACCAGTGGTGACAGTAACAACTGGATTACTATTATTTTATATGGAAAATTAGACGCCGTGCAGCGTTCAGTTATACTGGTAGATACAATTAAGGACGCTGCTCAGCGTTAGTGTCCTTCAACGTGTTAACAATATCACTCCTGAATAGCTTTGAGCCATTTGGTACGAATCTGCATATCCCTTGGAAATTCAAAAAGTGGTTTGTTTGGATTTCCACAGATAAACCACTTTCTAACCATTTTAAATAGCTTTAAAAAAACCTGTTTATATAAAAATTACTGACTCAAACTACGGCAATATGAATTTGAGGATATAATTGATTGAAATATGACAAGTTTTCAAATCTACCTAATATTCAGCAGTATTTGTTTTTAACTTGAATATCGCGGTAGGCCCTGATTGAAAGTTCAGAATAACATTAAGAGGTGGCGCCAAATGACATTTTGTCATGGCATGCTTTATAGAATCATGTTTTTATGGTGATTGTAATGGCTGCATTAGCGTAAGCTAACCTAAATATCAGTTGGCCATGGTGCCAGCAAACCACTCGGGATGCTTACCACAAAGCAACCACTAATAGAGCGATTTCTCCCATAGTAAGCTTGTATACAAGGTCTGTAAATATATTCGTAGTATGCTTAGCTTGCTATATTTACGGACCTTGGCTTGTATAAAGGTTTCAGAGCCCTACAATGGGTGGGCCAGAAACTATCCCAGCAAGGCGGCAAAATTTAAATACGCTATTGCTACGATATTTGGATTAATCAAGGATGGGCCGTCAACACCATTACATATTTTGCATATACATAATTTGCCTTCATCAGAATCTCGATTTTAAAGTTTTGAACAGCATAAATCGGAATATGCAAAATATTTATAGGTTCTGAAGTTTACAATAATCATGGAAAATTCAAACAAAATATTTGCGAATAACAAATATATTTTAAGTAATTCAAATAGCAATATTGTTTAATAAGTATTGTCAATCTTACAATAGTCGTGCTCAATTACAACAATTTACTGTGGTTCAAAATGCTTTTCACGCATTTTAAATGATTTGTTGGTGTCAGTTTGACGTATGAGTTTACTATTTACGCGCTTTTCAAAAAGCGGACAGGTGACACCAGCGCCTCCTGACGGGTGGGCCAATCTCTAACAATTATTTGATTTGACAGATGTATTCAGAAAACGTTTCTATTAGTAGGTTTTTTATGCCTTTGGGAAATTTGTGTCTCCTACACTAAATCGGCACAATTTGAAACAACACTTCTTCACATACCGACCCATCATTAATTATAGTTTGGTTCACAACCTTGCCGAGTGGCGACACTAGCGCCCTCCGACGGGTGGGCCAGTCCCTAACAATTATTTGACAGGTGCATTTAAGAAACTCCTGTATTAGTGGTTGCCATAAATAAAACAAAAAGTGTTTTATCTACGACCACTACTAAAAGTAGGCCTTCAGCGCTAGCTTGTTTCACTAAAAGTGACGTTTTATAGTTTACCGTGTTTAAAGAAATCAGCTGTTTACTTTTAGCACACGGGCTAAAAGTGAAGTGAGGTTACAAAACTACAATTTCGAACTGCAAGTGAAGTTGTAAAGCTATTCTAGTTGCTTCTTGCGTTACAGGTAAAGCGTTTTTGAAATAATTAAAGCGTTATGTAATGAATACAGTCATATGTGGAGTATCAATAATTACATTTCGTAACTCACCTTGACAGCATGGGCGTGGCCAAACAATCGCTCGCGCGGCGTAGGCTACTGTTCATTATAAATTAAAAGTCTCGTAGATGCGAACCTTTCTTAAATCGATATTTATGGATTAATAACGGTAAAATTAAGGTCGTAGATAAAATATTGTATGCAACGCGTGCTAAAAGTCGTTTATGCACGAGACATGTTATGAAACTCAGCCTTCGGCTTCGTTTCATAATTTTCATGTCTCGCGCATAAACGTCGACTTTTAGCACTTGTGGCATAAATAGCTATTATTTATGGTGGTTGCTTTGTGATGCTTACAGTGGCAGCGTCTTAACAAAAACAACACTGTCACTTGTCAATACCTGGTTTGAGTAAATGTAGAAGTCAAGTTGACATTTGATGTCATTAAATAGTCCAGAATTAAAATAAAAATTTAAACTTCAACTAATAGAGATCTAGATTTGGCGAACCACCCTCAATAAGAGTACTTAATTGAAATAATTGATTCGAAAGTAATTATAGGTTTACTAACATGGTGCATTGCATTAATTAAGGGCAAGCTCAAAGTAAAATAGTCACTACATAAATTATATGACTAGTTCAAATGTGGAGCTATCACAAAACAAAACAATATATATATATTTCGGGTGTGATTATTATTTCCCCCATAGTGTTTTTCTCTAATAGTTATGAGTAGTTTGCAATAACTACCAGTGTATTGGAGTCACATCCTCTTAACAGAAATCTAGAGTATGTGTTTCTTGTTACCCCTATTGTATGCAAGTCTTTATTCATACAACAGTGTTCAGTGAGTATTCTTGTTACGAGGGAGTATATCTAGCTAGCATAGGCTGTTTTCCTTGGATAAAACGAAATTTCTTTACCATAGCAATAAACAACGACTTATTACAAAAGTCACTGTGAATTTATTCTTAAAAAGGTTGAAGCATTACTATGGAATAAAATTTCAAAGTAAGCGTATCAGCTGTAATTGATAAAATCGAAAATTTGGAGTACCAAGCAATCACTAGATAGATGTATTTATTTATTTAAAGCCGTTAAGAGGAACAATCAGCTATGAAAAGGATGCACACACGTCGATTAATACAGTAAGCCTTATACAAATAAAAGATCAAAGCAACATCCAAGCCACTACACTGAAAAATTGCAAAATGGTATGGACACAATTGCTACTAGCAGCAAATCTGGGACCTGACACAATCAGGGCCCCAAAAAAGGGTTCAGTTAGCGAAAGCTCAAACAGTACCAGAAGCAAAATCTAAAAACGATAGCAATCAATGCAAATAGAAAATCCATACATGTTGACGCCCTATGCACCCACAAAAGAATGAAGATTTAATGAAGAAGTTTTTTGAAACAGCACTCCCCAGAAGGCTGGTCACCAGCTAGGGGAGCAAGAGACCCAATCCCCCAAAATACAAAGACCCACAATAAAAATCTAGGAACAATATAAGCAAAAGTGTAACTAAAAAGCATAAGCAATTCGATTTGAACCTGAAGATAGGCACGGAAATGCAAGAACCTTTAGCTCAGATGATCCCACATAATGGGATTGTTGGAAATCAGAAGATTAGGAGAAGAGAACGGTTACATATTTTACCATTTTGGCACAAAAAAGGACAGAGATGAGTAGGATTTTATGTAAACAAGGCGCTAAAACTGAAAATAAACAAATTTTAAGGCATTACAGACAGAGTCGCAATCCTCAAATTAAAATTAAGCAAGAGTAAAACAACCGGGTGATTATAAACGCTTTTCGATCAAGTTGCCTTTGAAATATTTGTTGTATGAATAATATATTGGTGGCATTATAAGCCTATGTCAAATTCGAGGTTATTAGGTTAAGTTTTACGTTAGTATTGACACAAACTAACTCAAAACCTAACCTGCTAACCTCAAATTTGACATAGACTTACAGTGCCACCAACATATTATTCATAACACAAATATTTCAAAAGCAAGTTGATGGAAGAGCATTTATAATCACGCGGTATAATACAAATGCATGCCCCAACAGATGCAGCAAGCGAACAAGAGTCATAAATGTTTTATGAAAAGAAGAAGAAAATTATGTATTAGTCATAGTTATAGGTGATTTCAATTGGAAAATTGTAAAAGCAGAACTGAATGAAAGATATATCCGAGGTAAATATGGTTATGGAGTAAGGAACGAGGGGAGGATAGAGACTAACAAATTTTGCACTAAGTCTGAAAGTGGTGATAACAAATACACTATTTAAAAAACGGGAACACTTATCTATTGTTTGTTGTTTATATCTGTCATATGAGGTAGGTATATAAAGCAGGCCATAACGCCTTAGGGCTCATTGTGTTCTCTCATATCTAATATATTGATATATAGTAAAAAAAGATATAAAAGACTTTAGTATTAACTAATATCGTTATATCGAATATCTATATTTATCGATTGTCTTCATCGATATTTCGATATTTTTGAATATTTAGGGCAGTACTTGATGTTTATACCCCTCGGGCAACTTACAAACTGTTGGGCCAGAGGCCCTTGGGCTTGGAAGCTTGTCGTCCTCGAATGGGTACTTAAATAACTATTATATAATAAGTAACTAAACTTATTGTTACAAACACATTAGTAATGAATGGGTTTGAGTTCGATTCAGACTATATCCAAGTACGTACAGATACGTACAGAGAAAACAAAGGATGTAATTGAAAAGAGAGAAATGAAGAAACGCCAAGATAAGAACTTGCCATCAAGGATTAAATATGCAGAGATAAATAAACTTACCAAAAAGCTATCCGAAGTGACAGAAAAAAAGAGTCAATAGTGGATATACTCACACAGACCGGTTCCACCAAGAAGATCTTCAAAGAACTAAGTAAGGGTAAGAAATGGATACATGAGCTCTCAAACAGAAACCAATCAAAAACGCAGAAGAGAAAGGCATTAATCAAGCTAGCAATTGAGTTCTATCATTGATTATTAAAAGGATATAGTCAATGGTTCTATGCAGATCTATATTCCAGCAATATGTTATCACATAATGAAGAAGCACAACAAATCATTCCATAGGAAACTAACGATATTCCAAGAGTCGAAGTGGGAGAACTATATGAAATCATAAAGCACTTAAAACCAGGCAAAGCACCCGGCGGAGAAAGAATAAATAATGAAATACTAAAATGCGGGTCGGAGAAGCTGGTAAAAACGACAGCACTACTATTTAACAAAATAATCTAACCGAAAAAAGGCCCAACCAATGGAATGATTCAACAACTATCTTGCTGCGCAATAAAGGGGACACATTGAGGATTGAAAATTATAGCATGATTGCAAACCTGTACAAGTTATTTGCAAGCACAATCTAAAGCCGAATCTATAACCAACTGGACTTAGAACAACCGTTGCAGCAATCAGGCTTCAGGAAGAATTATTCTACACTAAACCACCTGCAAACAGTGAATCAAATAATCGAAAAGCACAAGGAACATAACAAAATTGTAAATTTAGTCTTTGTAGATTATAGAAAGGCTTTCGACACAGTTATTATAAAATACTAATCATTTTGATATAAAGTTGTATCAGTCTAACGTCAACTGTTTTGGAGATATTAACGATTCTATACAGGGTGCCCAACTTAAATGTACGCAGCTTTTAGCAGGTGAGTATGCAACACACATTACATTTTAATGGCGAATGATGTATGTATTGCATACTCACCTGCTTAAAGCTGTGTACGTTTAAGTTGGGCACCCTGTATACACAAAAAACACTGAACTTCAGGTAGTCGTTGTAAGTAACAGCAAACAATTGCATGAAAGAAAGCGTTACCAAAAAATAATGCCTTTTGTGAACTACCTTTCAAATGTAAAATGGTGGCTCTGGGTATTAATGCTATACAGGGTGCTCAACATTTGCTAATTTACAGGGTTTTCTGATTGCTTTTCACCATGTATCAGTTGTGTTATACTTTATCTCAAATGTTTTTCTCAATTTTCAACATTGACAAATAGGAATTACATTTGACAAACATTGAAACGCAATTGATATACTTATGGTGAAAAGCAATCTGAAAACCCTGTAATAATTTTCGTGTAAATATACCTCGACGCCAAGCTTGCTTTTTATTAGTTGTTTAGTTCCCCTTACTTGAATTTTAGATTGGATTCACATATTTTCCGCGTTCTTTGTGTGCTTGGTTGCACTCTATCTATAACAGTTTAGTGATTTGTGATGGGAACCGTTTAAGAAATACCAAAATATAAAAATATTGTTGAACTCATAAAAGGTGTACACGTGGGAACAAATCGCCTCAAGCCGATTATAGTAAAAGAATTCCTGTATGCAGATGACCTCATACTAGTAGCACAGAATACGAAAGAGTTGGAAAGGTCCATTAGAATATGGCAAGAAGTTCTAAGAGAATTCGGGATGAATATTAACCAAAAGCAGGCGGAAATCCTAATGGCCACGAAGGATGAAGAAAATATAACTCTAATAATAGATGGGCAATTGCTAAATGTAACAAATCAATTAAAATATCTGGGAGCCATCATTGACAGTAAAGGAAATATAGAAGCCGATGTGGAAAACAGAATACAGTCAACGACGAAACTCTTCCATGCGTTAAAACCCAGTTTCCTAAACAAAAAAGAAGTGAGAAAAAAAAAACGAAAATAAAAGTATACAAGACAGTCTTCGTACCAACGTTAACGTATGGGAGCGAATCATGGGTTCTAACGGAAAATTTGAAATAAAAAATCACGGCAATGGAGATGCGAATTCTAAGAAAAATAGAGGGGATTACCAGAAGAGACAAAATTAGAAATGAAACCATGAAAAACAACTTAGCGGTTTGGACATCTGGCAAGGATAAAAGACGACAATTTAGTAAAAGAAATATGGGAGGCTGGATGGGATAAGAAGAAAAACAGAGGAAGGCCCAAGAAAATCTGGAACCAACCAAGAAGTAGCCCAAACACTTGTCACAAGAGGATATAGCTGGAACGAAGCTAGAAACAAGGGTAAGAACAGGAAGGAATGGAGGACAATTTGTGGAACAAAATAAGCCTCGACACCTAACAGTAATGGAGAAAGCTGATAAAACAACTGTTACTAAGATCTATTTATACTCCATTTACTTGACATCGGCACTGTAAAACTGCCAGTATGTTGGCACCACTGCTATTTTTCACATTTTAACAATTAAATTAGTGTACAGTCTAATAAAAAACACATTATTTTGGAGGTATAGTCAAGAATTTTTTTTTAGATTTGACACTGACAGTGCAGATGTCAAGTAAATGGAGTATAGGTGTACCCGATTTATTGACGACAACCGACAGTTGTACACTTCACTAAAATCGACTCACCTAAAAAGTCAAGTAGTCGTTTTTTTAACTTTTTTTTCTAGCATAAATAAGGCTTCACTTAATATATCGAGAGATCCAAAAAAAAAAAACTGTTCCTCAGCGGGCTGTGGCAATTCAACGTATGAATAATATGTTGGTGACACTGTACGTCAATGTCAAATTCGAGGTTAGCAGGTTAGGATTTGCGTCATTTTGTGTCAAAACTGACGGAAAACCTAACCTGATAACCTCGAATTTGACATTGACGTACAGTGTCACCAACATATTATTCATACGTTGAATTGCCACAGCCCGCTGAGGAACAGTTTTTTTTTGGATCTCTCGATATCTAGATACTATTAGATGGTCCTAGGACAAATACATCAAATTGAAATCAAGGCGCTGTAGGTACTTCGAGTAACTAGGTAACTATAAATACAAGTTTACACATCCAAAGATTACGTGCAATCGATTTCAATGAAACCAAGTGTACATGAGAAGGATTAAAGCACTGGAAAAATTTCCTCTAGATCGACACCAATATATGTTTTATCAGTTAAGAAAATTCTGTGAACTATTTTGTCACCTCTGTTGTGAAGCCTCATGGTGTATGAACTTGTAAGGAAACTAGGGAAAAAGGGTGCTATACACACAGAGCTATGCCGATGACATCACCATTTACACACAGTCTGGCAACGAAAGGAGGGTGAAAGATATTTCTAGCTTATAAAAAAGTTGTATGTAGAAAGCTGGTTCACATAAGTAAAATATTTTTGACTATTCAATTCACCTGTCATCTGTCAAAAAGTGACCAATGAAAATCCAGAATTCTGACGTTTCTGGACCCTTCAAAAAAATATCAGTGGATATATCTTCCTAGAAGGTATTCAAGTGACTATTTTTAACAAATGCGATTTTTATTAGAAAGTCAATATTAGTGTTCTGTTACTATAGAAATTGCGTAGTTTGTTGCTAGATTTACTGAAAACTAATTTGAAAAGGTAGTTTGGTTCATTAAATAGTCCCTCGAATACCATTCTTAGTCAAAGTTAAGTAGATTATTTTTGCGGTGGTATCACTACTCATGTCCATTGCGCTTGGGATTAGGACTCGTGCTATCGCACTCGTCCTAATCGTACCAAAGCGCAATGGACATTCGTGACACCACCACAAAAATAGTCGACATAACTTTGACTACTCATGGTATTATAAGTGACTATTCAACTCACTTGTCATCTATCAAAAACTGTCCAATAAAATTACAAGATTTGATGTCTTTGAGCCAATAAAAATGAAAATAATCGAAAATTTTCACTAGTGGTATAGTGAATATTTTAAACAAATGTGATTTTTATTAGAAAAGTCAATATTAGTGTTCTGTTACTATAGAAATTGCGTAGTTTGTTGCTAGATTTACTGAAAACTAATTTGAAAAAGTAGTTTGGTTCATTGAATAGTCCCTCGAATGCCATTCTTAGTCAAAGTTAAGTAGAATAGTTTTGCTGTGGTATCACTCATGTCGATTGCGCTTAGGATTAGGACTCGTGCTAGCGCACTCATCCTAATAGAACCTAAGCGCAATGGACATTCGTGATACCACAGCAAAAATATTCGACATAACTTTGACTACTCATAGTATTATAAGTGATTATACAGACTAGCTCAAAAAAGTGTGACAAATAAATGCAGAATTTTGGGCGGTTGCTCTAACAGAAAAGAATTGAATGAAAGAAACCATTTTCAAAACATCACCAGTCCATCATCTGCGTATCCTTGCGCTTAGAAGCCCTCTGCCGTAGGTATCCCATCGTCCATTTACGGGTCCCGGCTGGTGTAGCTTTTACAAGCGTCCACGTTCGATCAGTAGAGTTAAGCAACGCTCTTTCTGGTCAGAACTTGGATGGGATTTCCACGGCTGCCTCTCTCAGCGCCTCGTGGTACGGCTGCCACGGAAATAGTTAGTCCCGGATGTCATATCAACATCATAACAGTCGTTAGCAGGGTTGGAATTCCCCATACATGTATAGCGACGCCTGTAAATAAATAAATAAATAAATTATAAGGCACCATAAGTGAGGTAAGAGGAAGCTGGCAACCTCCAGGCACCGCCTGGCATTACTACATACCCCGGGATTTTTCGATGGTTGAAAGGGGCAAGAACAGATGAAACTAGAGAATACAGAAATTGAAACAGTCGAAAAATATACTTATCTCGGGCACGAAATAAGAATCTGTAGAGATAACCAAACGTGCGAGTTGTCAAGGAGAATAAGTCTAGGTTGGGCCGCATATGGAAAACTGCAAGATATTTTTAAGGCCGACATTCCGACTAGTTTGAAAAGAAAAGCCTTCAACCAATGTGTTCTCCCGTCCTAACGTATGGAGCAGAAATACTAACTCTAACCAAAGCGACAGCGAAGAAATTACAAGTCACGCAATGCAAAATGGAAAGGTCTATGCTTGGATTAACGCTGAAAGACAGAGTGAGAAATGAAGAAATCCAGAGAAGAACGGGCGTTGAGGATGTTATAACGTACATTGCAAAGCAAAAATGGAATTGGGTAGGTCACTTAGCAAGATTAAGAGACTGTAGATGGACAAAAAAGATCGTTGAATGGCGACCGAGAACCGATAAACATAGTCGGGGAAGACCGCCGACTAGATGGACCGACAACCTTAAGAGAATCTCGACCAACTGGATTGCAGCTGCTCAAAATAGAGAAAATTGGAAACATCTTGGGGAGGTCTAATGGGCTGGAGAGGCTGGGTGATGATGATGATGATGATGATGATGAAGGGGGCAAGGGCTGGGCCCCGATACTATCCGTCGGCCCAGGTGTGTCGTATCTAGTTTCTAAACCAGCTACCACCGCCAGATCAACCTAACCAGGGCCCGCCTCGATACTTCTTGAATAACAGAGATACCGGTGTTTATCGGGTGGATGTATAAATGTGTGTGCTGTCCTGCTGGTCGCCTTGTACGTCAGGCAGGACATACCTTAGGACTATTCTACGGGTCTAAGCCCGGCGCCGAACCCCACATGGCAAAAGATAATTCTAAACTATGAGAGTGGTGCACATTACTAAAATATTTTTGATTATAGAAGGTGGTTCAAAAAGTTTGGCGAAGTATAGCTGCTTTTTTAATGGAATGCTCTATATTTACATAGCTTAAAAGTTTTGTGTGAAAATATCAATAATTTTAATATAAAGTTATGTCGGTCTAACGTCAACTGTTTTGGAGATATTAACAATTTAAACAAAAAGGTGAACTTCAGGCAGCTGCTCTAAGTAACAGAAAACAATTGAATGAAAAAAAATTATGTTTTTCATGAATTGCCTTTCTAGTGTACAGTGACTACTCTGGGAATTAATGCTATACAGGATGCTCAACATGTGCTAACTTAATAATTTATGAATTTCTTTATGGAACGCTCTGTATATTTTTGTATTTTTGAAAAGACCTTTTAATTATCTTTGTTTGAAGTTTGAAGATGAAGGCAATTTAAGTCCCTTAAGATGTTTTATTTCAAGCGATAAAAAATAAACGCTGTTAAAAAAATCATTTAAGTAAATACTTTATCTCTTCAAACAAAACATAAAACAGGTTTAGAAAATAAAAATCCGGTCATTATTGGACCACAGTATAATGAACACGATTTAACGGATTTAAAAAAAAACAGGAAATACACCAAAATCCTGTAGATATTTACGTTAAATGTTTAAATATTTTTCCGTCTGTTCTTTAGGTAGATTCGTGTCAAAAATGTGTTGTACAGCGACAGTTGTAAGTTTATTGGTGGTTGTGTTATTACTCAACAAAGGCTTACACTGTATCATTACTAGGTAGACGTAGTTGTATACTTTCAAAATATTTGCATATACAACACAAAGCACAAATGCTGTATAACACTTTGTTGAACATGACTGTAGTACCTATTAGAGCTATACAGAAAGCTCAAAATGTGCAACTTTAATTAAAGTACGTTTTTTTTCCTATAAAAATTTTCAAGGTCAAGATAAAATTGGCAAAACTGCTTTTTTTAATTATTAGAAAATTTATTTTTGTCAGGTTTTTCTCTAAACGACTTGTGTCATTTTGACATTTAAAATTAAATTGTCAGCTTTTCTATTTGAAATTGAATACGCGTAAAAACGGAATCGTTTAAAATTAAATGTAAAATAAGCATTTCTGAAGTGTGCAGAGGAACTGTTGGATCTGCATCCTAACACACCAGAAGAAGACGTTTACGAAAGATTAGCAAGAGCTTTTGATGTACATAGAACTTTAATGCCAGATTTTAAATTTCCCACCAATTTTTAGTTCTATAAAGTTACTAAAACAAATTTTACCAACATATATTTTTTAAAGGAATTCAAGTTATGCCAACATAAACCTTAAATTCTTTGACCTTGAAAATTTTATAGGAAAAAAACGTACTTTACTTCGTTTTCTTTAATGGAAGACCCTGTATATCTCTGTATTTTTAAATCCTGATAATGAGCCTTCTTCTGATATTTTATTTCCTGCCCTTAAATTCGATCGTTTTCATATTTAATTTTCTCCTGATTTTCAGATTTTTTGGGTTTGTTTTTTTTTTGTTTCATCAGTAGCTGGATTGAAAATTTTTAAACCTCGTATTTTGTTGTATTAAATTACTATTTAACTACGTTTGTTTGTTATTTGTAGAAATAAAGCTTCTTAAGGGGCTTAAATTGTTTTTTTATTTTCAAACTCTCATATCTGAAGAATAGTTGAATTTAGGGATATCACATAGGATATTATAAGAAATTTCATTGAAAGGGTTTTTCAAAAATATAGAAATATACCCTTTTAAAAAAATTGAAAGTATTACAGGATTTCCGATTTCTTTTCACCATATATCAATTGCGTTTCACTGTTTGTCAGATGTAATTCCCATTTGTCAATGCTGACAAGAAGGAAAAGCATTTGAGATAAAGTGAAACACAACTAATACACGGTGAAAAGCAAACAGAAAACCCTGTAAATTAGCAAATGTTGAGCATCCTGTATAGCATTAATACCCAGAGCCGTCATTTACATTTGAAAGTAGTGATGGGCTTATTCGAATGAAAAATAACCGGTTATCCGGTTATTGAAATAACCTATGTAACTCGGTTTTCGTTCCAAGTATTCGAATGAAAAATAACCTCATGCTGATACGTACTACGCTTTGAATATAAACACCTCTATTCAAAGGTACTACGTGCCATATCTCAGCGACCTACGCAGTGCTCGAAATTCTGTAAATATAAATACGTCATAACTCATAAACAAAATAGGTTGTACTGAAAACACCATTTGGTTATGGCGTACCTACTTCCTATCATAAAAAATATCAAATTATCAAATTCTGGGGACCTGAAACCTAAACGCCTAAAAACTGCAAACGCAGCAAGCTATAAAACAATTTTTGTTTGCTTACATCTCCAAAGGTTCAAAACAAGGGGCCGCACCTTTAACCCGCCCGATTGATAAAGATAAACGTTTTACCACTGTTTTTATTGTGATTAGCAAGCAGTCCCGCATATTTCTTTCTTTCTACACTTCTTAATAAATACCTCTTAATTTCCAATACATAACACATAATGTGCAGTCGGCGCATTAGAAATCGGGACACTACACACTATTATGATATATTTTGCATGTATTTTTTAAGTGTATAAACTGGGTTTTTGCAGTTATTATGGTTTTAATTGTTACGTCAGATTGTTTATTGTTTTCAATTATGAAATGCCATCTCACATTAATGAAGTAACCGGAGCAAGAATACTCCCAAGACTAGAAGAACATATTACGTGTCCCGATTTCTAAGACCCCGACCGTACATATTATGTTTTGGTTATAAATTGGAAGAATGTACGAGTAACCGAGCTATTGCAGAATAGCGAGCCGTAAAACATACAATTACAACAATATATTATTATATTATTATAAATCGCCAGCAATCGAAAACAATAAAGGTGTAACCAGATATATTTCATTCATATCCACAATTACTTATTGCACAAACTCCTTAGAAATCAAATAAAAATCATTTATACAATTATTATAATAATTAACGATTAACTGAGTTTCTCTGTTATCTGCAAGTTACAATGTCGATGCAGATGATGGTGAACCGCCAACCGGCAAACCGGCTGACTTAATCGAAACAAATCAAGAGCCAAAATTTATTCGAATGATTATTCACATAATCATTCGGTTATTAATATCATTCGAATGCAAATAATTCGGTTATGAAAATTGTCTGGTTATGCCATCACTTTGAAAGGTAGTTCACAAAAGGCATTATTTTTTGGTAATGCTTTCTTTCATGCAATTGTATGTTAAATTCTAAACAAGAATCGATGCAATGGCATCGTAAGGGCACAAAGTACTCCAAGAAGTTCAAAGTTGAGCAATCGGACGGAAAAGTCATGGCAACCATTTTTTTGGTCGATTAGAAGGAGAAGATACTAAGATAACTGGAGAATATGCCAAAGTTATACATCATTTAAACGAGACCGTTCAAGAAACGGCAAAGGTGTGCTGATTTTGCGTGACAATGCTCCTGTTCCTAAGACTCGTGCAGCAATGGCTGAATTGTAGGCTAGTGAATTTGAAAAAATAACAATCTATATATAGTCGCGACATGGCCCCCAGTGCCTTTTATCTTTTCCAAATTTAAAAAATCTATTAAGAAGTTTATACAGAACTTTCCTCGCCCAAAGTACATCATCTGCAAATTTAAAAAATGCAGTTGCTGGCATTCGAACTCGTGCTCCCAGACGCGCTCTTACGTGTTTAGACAGGCCCAATTCGCCTACGACGCCGCTTTCACCACTAGATCACGGTGGGAGTGAGGTTGGGTCGCTTCTGACTCTGTAGGAACGCGTGATCGCTGCATACTTCTATCCATTTTACGATATTTACCCTGTATATGTGTATAAAACCTTCCTCTCACACTTAGGGAGCGAATTTATGCACCTCCTCTCGTAGTTTGAGTAAATTCTATTAAATAATATAATACAACAGTATAGCAATTTTCTCGTTTTTATATTACTTTCCAATGTGGGTGTAATATGCTAAAAGTTGAGAAGGGGCCGAGGAGGTGATAAATTATTTAGGAGGTGAGGTCAGCAGCTACCACGATTTCATAACCGTGGGGCCAATCACACATTCACTTCGAAATTCAATCACCTGTCACACCATTAACAGCGCACTGGTGATGTGGTTACTTTCACAACCCTGATTTGGTTGCCCATTTTTTAAACAGACTACGGGGGTCGCTTGACAGTTGGCAGGTGTGAGAATGGAACTCCTTACCTTCAGCACCACAGCCGAGTTTCCTATTCACTCGAACATGCTGACGCTTCTAGTTAACAGTATGGCGAAGGTAGATGGACTGTATTATAAAAGAAATGATGTTTCTCTAGACTAATATAGTCATATATTAATCTATCAGCTGTTGTCAATTAGCATTTAAAAATTAGCTTGTGCCAAATGATAAAATTCTGAGCTCGTAATATGGTAACAACACAAAGAAGAACCTTTTCTCATATTCCTCCTTAGACTTGAACCTGAGACTCTCAGATAGATTACATTTATCGCTGGTATAATATCCATCATTTTCAGGTAAGTTATGATTCATAAATTCAATTAATTGAAGCATTATTCTTCAACTACCATTTCCATAACTTTTTGCATTTGCTATAATTTGTTCTGTGATACGCCACATTTATTTTCAACATTTTATTGCACGTTTCAAAATTGGGGGTCTTTCCATTTTGGCAGCTGTGTAGCAGGTATGCCCAAGTTCCACCATCAAATAATCCATTGAATTCTCACAACTCATTCGCATTTCTAAAATACTATACAACAACACGTTTGGCCTTTGTCCAAGTGTAATATGAATTATTTCACGTAAATCTTGTGCTTTACCTATATAACACATAGTTTACAATAATAATTAATTGTGCACTTAGCAGGTTTAACTCTATTAGATGGTATTTTTCATGGAATTTTAATTATCATTATTTTTATAAAACATTTTTCTGGTGTTACTTGAAATAAGAAACACATGTCAATTAAATTAATATATTTATTTAATATAATGTTAATAAAATACAAATTGAAACGATATTAGAGCCTATAATTTACAAGCTCATATCTTAATTGAATACTAGATCATAAACAAAGTTTATGTTAATGAAAGTGGATTATGTACAATGAATGATAAATAGTTGATTAATAAATAAATATAAATAATGAGAAATTATCTTGGCAACGCAGCTACAACAGTCCCATGGACTCGCAATCTGCTGATTCCACCATCAGGAGCAATAGTGACTTTTAAGTGCGAAAAAGGGCCTGTTTTCCTTATTTCATGATCGTCGAAGTGATGGATGCTATCTGCAGACAACTAGAACAAAAAAGAAATATTAGTATTCTATGTATCTATAAATCGCACATCTATTTATGTCATGAAACCACTAATAGAGATATTATGTAATAAATAATAGAAAGATAGTTACCTTAGATGCAGGTAGAACAGTTTGCCAATCACACTGTGCAATAGCTCTGCTATTCCACTCTCTAGTAGGTTTCATAAGTGTTCCCTCTATTTTGACTGAATCTGGGAAGTTGCCCTTGAAATGCTTAGTATCTACTTCTATGTGTGAGATATTGCCTATATGGCCAAGCCTGAACACAGCCCATTCATTTCCTGGCACTTGCAAAATGCCACTGCGATCCGTTTCCAAAATAGCAGGTCGGTCCAGACGTCTCGCTGTTTCCCAACCATCTCCCATATGAATCCCTGGCCCTGGTCGGATGAGATTTCTGGGATGGCCGTAGTGAGCATTTGAATATCCTTTGCAAACACCTCCATTGGTCACGGATACTAAATCTATAATTTCATCTTTCATCTTCAGTTGGTCTTCGCAGAATGCTTCTCCGTATACACGAAGACGGGCAATACCGCCATCAGGGTATATGTTGAGGCGCAAATGGGTCCAAATTTCGTTGGAGTGCACATGGAAGAAATTGTGACGCGTTCCCTCATAACCAGGTTGCAGATCGGTCATGGGGATGAGTTCTTCCCAATCCTTGGAATTCAGCTTTTCTATTTTTTCAAACATTTCGTTAGTAGATGCAGATCCAACATATCTTCTTCACGGTCAGGTATTAATTGCTCATCTAAATACAGAGAAACAGGTTAGCGCTGATCGCAAACTAAAAGAAACCAAAATTTACCTTCTTCTGCCAGTCTGGCGCCTTGAAGGGAAAATCTTGGGGCGTAATTTCCGGTGAAGAAGGCAGTATCAATGTCTACTCCATGGATTACTCCAGGTATTCCTAGCTTAATTATGCACCAGTCGTGTCCTGGGCTTCGCCTGCGCCTGGTTTCCCAACCATCCATCCATTTTCCGCACTCGGTGTAGAGGTCGGCTTTGAAGACCGCTTCATCATGGGATAGCAGGTTTTCTGCCTGGGCAAACCAGTCGTCGGTTGCGAAGAGAATTTTGCCTCCATTCTGAAAGTATAATGTTTGTTAATTGCTGTTGTATGAGTTTGACTATGAAATTGCAAGTTCAGGTTAAAAAGTTTGAATAATGAAGAATAACCATCAAAATTATTACAGTTCTAAAATGTTAAAGTTAGAAAATAACAATATTAAAAAAAATCAGCTTTAAAATTCTAAATGTTTGAACAAAACATGGTTAATGAAACACTAGTAATATCAAAAATATTAGATGGAAGGTTTTCTCTTAGTAAAATATATTGACATTCATGAACACTAAGTAGAATATGATGAGAGAAGACACTGAATAACATTTTTAATTTAAAATATTTGCAAATACTTACAATATTTGAGGCCAATTCGTTAAGTTCTGTGAACTTAGGTGGAAGAGTTTCCTGTTTAGGCATCCTTTAATTGCAACAAAGCACTTCACCACAAGAGACTTCAGAACGTCCGAATAATACTAAATTCGAAGTTAGACGCGGATCTTCTTATATAGAGATTTGTTATCAGAAAGACACGCGAGGTTAAACTGATTCGCGAAACTGGAGTGATACGGTTTCAACTTTTGTTTGATTCACAGTTTTAGCTGATTTAATAACTAATGAAGACGATCAGCCGCGCGCTCATTTATATATAAATGGTATCAGCTAGACTTTACTCTAAATTATTGACTAACTTATTTACTGAAGCACGCGCTGGGGTCCTGTAAAGTTCCATTCGCTCTTTAGGGAAAAAACTGCTGCTTTGTTTATGTCTAAATTTAAACGGAATTTGTCGGAATAAAACAAAATACGCAAGTTTTGACACTAATAATATTGAACGTGAATGGTTTTGGTAAAAATAAATTTATGAATAAACACTACTGTAATCACTAAGTAAAATTACAAAATACATAAGATTTATTGGTTGCAGTATTCTAAACAAAAATATTCCGGGAGACTGATTGTCTTTTTAGTATATATGTCTAGGTCAGTACGGAAAAAATACAAAATATGGTGCCTGTAAATTCTCTGTAAATATCGTAATATTTATAGGTTACTCAAAATCTGTTCCATAGGTGAGGTAGCGTTGTAATTATCAGCAAAAGCACGGTTATTTTCTGGTAATTTACAGTAGTTTTCCTTTTGCTTATAGTCTACAGATCCCACGCAATATTGACATCATTTGCAATATAGAAATTGATCTTTTGCAACACCATTAAAATAAGTCAATAACCATCGGAAAGAAATGACGCTCGTTGTTGTTTACTAGGCTTTATTGTATATAAAACAATTATCGATTTTTTAGTCCCAATTCTAAATATATCTGACTATTTGAGGATATATTTCCATAAATGAAACTTGAACAATCATTAGATTGAACGTTTAGATCCTAACACCTGTAGTCATTAGCTTTCAAACAATGGATCTTATCAAAACTAAGTTGTGTTACACACATATTTCGTTTAAGGTTTGCGTCTTGTAAATGCTATTCTATATTATTTTCAAATTTAGACTTTAACAAAAGTTGACACATGTTTAACCAATATGAAAACTAAAATTTTGTAAAATTCATGTAGGTATTAAAATGTTTCAAACACACAGTTACGTCACAGGCGAAATTGCGAAATTAATATATAATTAAAAGCTACATAGTTACATTTTAGTAAACTACCCCACTTCTGACGTCATGTGACGTATAATGCCGTAACCAATAAGAGCGTTTAGATTAGATATAAAACTAATTTCAAAGGTTTTCTTCAAAGAAGATAGATATTTAATAAATTTTACCATCTGCTCAATTCTTGTTAATGATTTAGGGTGGATTTAAAGAAAATTGTAAAAGTTTGGATTTAATTATTACTTTATTACACTGTGACAATGTTTTTGTAACTATCAACATGCAGAAAAAAAAATATCGAATTTAGTGTTATCCTTTTTTTAAAGTCTTCTAACCCAATCTACATTAATAATATTAATCTTAATCATTATTACAATTAAATTAAATGCTTGCATTAAGAAATTTTCAACCACAAAACCTAAACAAAATGCTACGAGACCAACAGGAACCAAAACTATTTGATAGAAATTGACTGAAATCAGATCTAATTTGAGGGCGTAACATTTAGTTACAGTTTGAAAAATAACCTGATTAACTGCTTTATATTAAGGCTTTTTAAGGTTGTTTGTATTTTTTCAAAAGAAGTTTTGCGTTATACTTGTCACATGCTTTTATTCTACTATTGGACAGACAAACAAAAACTAGGCGATAGGTAGCTTTTATATCATTACTTTCAACGATTACTAGGTAAGATATGGTTACTATAATAAGTTGTAATTTCGTTGCTAAGTAGCAAATTTTACTCTGAAAACCATGTTAAAAAGTACAATATACGCTCAACCAATAATGATAATACCACATTCGCACTGGATTAATTCTAAGATATGTGCTAATTTTTCTTCTTTTTTTTAAATTTCAGAACAAAGAAAATTTCCTGTAATTTGTAAATATAAATAGAAATTGCTTAAAACTCCTACTTTCAAAGCGGTTTAAGCAATTTCATCTAAAATATGCGTTTAAATCATATATTCACAAAAGCATGCCCCCGTTCTATGATATCCTGTTCTTACTCGACTTAGCTGATAACGAGGACGTCCTAAGGTTTATCAGTGGTTTTTGCTCTTCATTGAATTTGTTTATTTTGAATAGCTGCGCATTAACACACATGACTTGTAATTTGGCAAGTAATGCATCGAGGAGATCAGAAACGCACATTTAGCAGTCATGTGGACTTAGGTGTAAAATTAATGGTCACCTTTTGCATACCTGTATGTCAACGAACTTGAACTTTTATGAGTTTTGCCTCGTAAATTTATATCAAATATTTATTTTTGATTATTTACTTTTAACCAAGTTCTATTTATAGTCCCATTTTCGTCCATTACAATAAATAAAAGATGTGCTATTTTTTTGTTATGCTATAAGTTTAGAAAAGGTTTGTTAAACATTTAAATATATTTTTTCCAATACCTATTTGTAAAGCTGTATTTTATCTACGAAAAACTCCACGATAAATACACATTTCAACGATGAGTGTGGATAAAATGCTACTTTATTCACTAGTGAATAAAATAGTCCATAATCCATAGCAACTAACAAAATAAATACGTGCTACCGTGGTAACTAGTACAAAAACAGGTAACATGATATTTATTTCAAATTATTTATTCAATTTCAAAAACTTATTTATATAACTAAATGTAGGTATTGGTAAAACTTTGTTATGCTACACGTGTATAAAGAGCTAAAGTTTTCCCCTTATGGATAAAATATCTCTTTATTCACTTGTAGCATACATAACTATATATTGAAGATGTGGGGACATGGTTGAAGCCGAATAAAATATTGTACTAAACATATTTTTCCGTAGTCTAAGTGGCAAAACTAGTTTTTCATTTATTCTTAAAAAGAAGAAAACTACTGACTGTATGGTCACCTTGTACGCCCATAAAAAGGTTAATGTAAATATTTAAGACTACTTATTACAGCACAAGATCGTCCTTTTGAATGTACTGAATTGTTCTAACAGAATTATCTTCTTTGTTTCTTCATCGTCGGCCTGTGCTTCCTTCAGTGTTTCCTTGGCTATTATACTTGTACATATATCTCAGTTGTCATTCCATCTCCTTCATGGTCTTCCAATACATCTGCTTCCGATTGGTGACTTGTGATCTTCACAATTCTTTCTCCATTTATTCTGATTACGTATCCGTCCCATTTTTTACACCCAGCTGTTTATATTTCTACGTTTTACCCCCCCTCTATAAACAATATTGTCTGTAAGATTAAGAGCCTGTTTGCTTTAAATGTATCCGATCATGATATGTTTTTATTGATTTTTTCCACTGTCTAGGGTGTATATCACACGACGTTTCGGGAGTTTTGATCTACTCCCGTCTTCAGGTGTTCCTGATTCAGTCCTGAGAAGGACTGATTTTGTACTTCTTTATACTTAAACTCGTGCCTCCCCGGGGTTTGAACCCGGGACCACTGATCGCTGTGATTACTAGGCTGTCACTCTTACCATTAGATCAAAACTCCCGAAACGTCGTGTGATATACACCCTAGAAGGTGGAAAAAGTCCGATAAAAACATATCATAACAGACCACTGCCAAAAAATGAGATTCAGAGAGTATCCGATCATGTCTCTGACGTGCAGGTTAAAATTGGCCTAGCTATAGATTTGTCTCTTTCCTTGTGGGTTTCTTTGACCAAATTGTAGCGTTGAAACATATTTTTATTCTTTAATCACTTGTTCTCTGATTTTCTTTTCAGCATTTTCATGGTTGAACAGTTCGATTTCTAAGCATTTAAAGGACATTTGCTGCTAAAATACGATCCTGTATTTTTCTAATTTACATCGCAGGTGATCTACTGAGGCAGTCATATAATCATATTTAGTGTTCGCCAACGGCATCGTCAGCGTAGCACATGATTTTAATTTCTTCGTTACACGTTTTATATCCGTTAACCTTTCTTAGTTTTTTATCATTTCATCTACAACTATGTTGAATAATAAAGGACTCAGAAAAAGCTTTGCCTAAAATCATTGTTGGCCGATATTAATTTAGTCAGCTTTGGCCCACTTTAGCTTGAATTTTGTTATTTGAATATACGGAGTACGACAGGAAAATTCTCTACCCCCAGCATTATTCAATCTAGTAATGGACAAGAGAAAAAAAATTACAGCAGTAGAGATGGAATATTAGCTAAGATGTTGTGGAGAGACTAGGAGAGAGAGAATAACAAATGAGGAAATACGAAGAAGGATGGAAGTAAATAGAGATGTTGTTACATAATAGAAGAAAAAAGGTTATTGTGGCATAGACACGTAAGAAGAGCACGAGACGACAGATGGATTAAACGAGTCACGGACTGGAGTCCCATTGGAAGAAGGAAAAGGGGAAGGCCTAGACGATCATGGCGAGACGAAGTGGACGAAGCTATGGGAAAGAGAAACCTAGAGGACGGGGAATGGGAAGACATAGAATAATGGGGAATACGGTTGAGAGAAGGGAGATAGCGTCAGCTGTAGACTCCTGGATTATATGTCTAATGGACAAGTTAATACATGCCATTAGACCCATGGAAGGATACAAAATGGGGCAGAACAACGAAACATAATCTGTTATGTAAATGATGCGGTATTGATGGCGGACAGCAAAACTAACTTGCAGCGAATGTTAGATTGATTCTTTAACACAGCAAAACAGTACAACAGGGTAGTTAACAAAACACTAATGATAACTAAAGAAACCAATCCGCTGTAAACTACAAGGAACGATAATAGAACAGGTGATGAAATTCGATTATTTACGTATAAACATATCAAGTGACTGAAATCTATACCAAGAAGTCAAACAGCAGGTAACTAAAGATGCCAGAATATCAGTATGCTTAAGAGACATCACCTGGTAAAATAAACACATGACAACTAAAAGCAAGGTCAAAATATACAAGACCATGGTGCGACCGATAATGAGCTATGCAGCGGATACACAACCGGACACTAGCAAAACGAAACAGCTTCTCTAAACATTTGAAATGAGAACACTGAGAGCAATAGTTAGCAAAACGGGGCAAGATAGATATATCAGGAAATATTTGAAGAATATATAATATATTTCAAAATGGGTCAAAAACGACGCAATGCCTGAAACGATCACATAAGCAGAATGGCATCACAAAGAATAGCAAAATTGGCACAAGATCTAAAGCCACAGGGAAAGCGCCACCTGGTAGGACCGCCAAAGAGATTGATGGAAAGTTGGGTGTCAACTTCTTTGGGTCCCTAAACCTTCAAAAAACAACAACAAATGCAATATTGCTGAACAGATGAACGTGTTCATGTAGTTAGTATTTCTCGGTTTTGAAGAAGGTACAATCTTTAACTTGAATTCGATCGAACGCTTTCTGTAGGCAGATGAAACGTCGATATACAGGATTGTTATATTCAGTAATAATAGGACGAGAGGTCAAAATATTGCCGACAATAATTTTTGCGATTCAGATACGAGTTTCTGTGGCGACGAAAATAACGACGAGTGCTTGCACGAGTCGTTATTTTCTAAAGCAACAGAAACGAAAAAGCCTCTCGAAATATTGTCACTACAATAATTGTTACAGAAAAAATTGTCGCTGAAATAAAGCTCCTCGAATTATTGTCGCTGAAATAAAGCTCCTCGAATTATTGTCACTAAAATAATTGTTCGATTGGTAGTTTATTTTTAAATTGAAGAATGCCATTGGTTGACAATGACACCAGTTAAATTGTCAATGAAATTCTCTTTGATATGCCTCTATATAAAAACTGCACCTATACATGACCTCCCAGAGCTGAAACGTTGCTATTCATTTGCAAGTGTTGTGAGAAAGTTTATTTGTCTTGTGAAGATTTTGGTCGTGAGTTTTAGTGCTGCATGGAGTAGGTAAGTTTATTCCCCTGTAATTGGATAACAGAATTATCACAAGTAATTACACGAGGGTTGATTTTTATCCCGATGTAGCTGGGTTGCCAAGAAACTTGACGATACAAGCCGTCCAAGATAAAATTACGAGTCCGCAAAGACGAGTTCTTTTATGTGACGGTTTGTAGATTCAAGTTGCCAATAAGAAACCCACATTTGAGTTTAAAAAGACAACTATGTCTGGATTAAAAAATTGACTCGAGTGTAATTTAGAAAGATAATTTAACGAGTTTTGTTTGTTTATTTTGATGTTACTGTTGCTATAACATTACACGAATAGAAAATGAAAATCAGTTAGTGCATCAAAGGAAGGGGTTTATTATCAGATGCAAGGTTTGCTATAACTTTATTCGCTGTCATAATAACAAAAACGCCTCAAAATACGTGATATTACTGAGAAGAGTTAAATTATCAAAATTATTTATCTTGTGTAAAATATGTATTTGTGTTCAATAAAAATTGGTATGAAAGCTTAACAAGGAATATTGCCCTACTATCGAGCAAACAATTTTCAAAAGTGGCTGTCAAACCACGTTTCTTCTTCCATTTACTACATTTACTTACAACTATGTGTATAAATATATGTAATTTTATTTATAACTTATGCGGCTTTATTTTTACAAAATGATAAACATTTTTTAGAAACTACTACCTATACAAATCTCAATAATATACAGTGCGAACGTTGGCTGTGGAACGCTCCAAATAAAAAATCGGCCAAAATCCTCGGACACGTCGATTTTTATTTTTATTTGGGCATTTTTTGAAATAAAATGCATACATACAGGGTATCCCGCGTATGAGCTATGGCGTTATCAATGTTTTTTTTAAATGGCAACCCCCTTTTTTATTAGCTTCTTTGCATGCTGGCGAATCCTACCGAGTACATATTGTTGTAAAATGAGCTACCTATTATTGTTTTCTGGAGTTAACAAGGGTTATTGACTTTAATCACAGAAAAATGCCTAGTACTTCATATAGGAAAAAATAATCCGGGTTATCATTACTATACAAACAAAAATATTAGGTTACTACCTATTGTGACTATCCTGGACTATCGATAGTGCAAAGACAGCTTTACATCTCTTACAGAACATCTTCATCAATCCATAGGCACAATTAACATGATAAATCAGTACTTGAATTCGCTTTTCCAATAAGGTCAACATATGAAGCTCTTGGCGAGAGTATTCAAAGAGCTGCAACTCGATAGCACTTAATATACGAAAACAGAATCACTTTCATGAAGCTTTCTTCGCTACAGCAGAGAAAAAGGAACGGCTTCATACTTCCCAATGATTACATTTTATTACTAATTGGCCTTTTTACTACCCCCATAGTGTAATAACTGCTAATACTATTAAGTACATTTAAAAAATCTGCATCAAGGCTCCAAAGTTCATACTGACGTTAGAGCTACCTTTAGAGTACGACAATTTTAGCTCTTGTATTATGCTACGCATATTGTGTCTTACTTTATAAGTAAAGTTCTCGTTTTAATATTTTTTTCTTTTATAATATAATAGTTTTTTTGCATGTGTGTGTAGCATATTATTTTTTAATATTTGTTTAATACAACTGTAATAAGAGGGTCTATTGTAGCACCAGTGGGTTTGGGGCACGACGAGCGCAACGTGGAGTGCTCCAAAGGAACAAGTGCAATAATGTCTCTCTTAAATGTGTATAATATACCTTTTTATCTGCGTTGCAATAATAAAGAAATTGAATTTTAACATTTCATGAATGTGACAATCTGTCAGTTGTCTGAAACAAGGTAAATGCTATGATGGAGCTTACTGCAGCTCACTGTTGTCGGTGTTATAATAACCATATTGTGACATCAAAATAGATAAAGGTATAAACTACGTATCAGTATCCAATAATAATATTATTTGTATACCTATTACATTTATTAGAATTTTCCTGAAAGAAACTTGTTTTCTTGAAGAAAACCCCCAATTGACTAATCCGTTGCGTTACGCAAATTTATTGAAGCGAAGCATCAATATTATTGCGGTGTTCCGTAGCTTAACCTTTCCAATATAAACACGCGTGCAAATGATAAAATTATTTAAAAAGTAAGACACCGGACACATTCGTGGCATTGCAAGGCAAAAATCGTGCTGATAGCGAAGATGAGTCTGTAAAGCGTTTCAGCAAAACCCAAAACTGACCAATCCGACATTTGCGTTTCAGTAAATAACATTTTCCTCAAGAAGTGATTTGTTGTGATAACCCAGTAATATAATCTACACTTTTTCAATTTTGATATGTAATGCAAGCAACGTCCCCTGGAAGCGGTTTACACCGGTTCGTCTTCGAACGCGGTCTGGATTTAGCCGGTTTTTTAAACTTTTGCATTTCAAGTCAGGGGTCGGAGATTATCGGTAAGTTCACTCAGTGGATTATGTCACAAGGTTATATTCAGAAATTTTATCTCGCGAATGGTAAATATGCGGGAAGTGTAGGCGTCGAATTTGAATTCGTGTTTTAAATACATCGCATGCTTTTAGATTCCTGTCAATGCCCTTATGGTAGCCTTAGTGTTATTGCAAATTCACTTTCATTCTGTTACAGACATAGGTATAAATGCTTCCGTAATAGGTAGAGTTCAAAGATGAAATGCTCGTTTTTTTAAATGGCAATGGATCCTGCTTTTACGTGATTTTAATCTACATTTTTCAGAGATTTCAAAAATGCCTTTAGATTTTATACATCTGCAGTAGTTAACCAGATACAGCCTTTTTAATTGTTTTGTATGTTGTCTTGAAAATGATCAACAATTGGAAAATCGAGTTAGTGGGTACAGATAGAGAAAAATCAGTTTTGAAGTTATATTGTATTGATGATAAATTTATATACAGCGTTTAAGAAAGAAGAAGCTGCAATAACTTAAAAATGTGTGATAAAAAGATTGATTGCAAAATAAAAAAAAACAAACTGCGGAAAATAATACTTAAATATTTTTCGAAAATAATATCCATGGGCTGATAAAATTTAAGTGTTTTGATATGAAAACTATTTATTTATAGAACAGTAGTTGCGCTGAAACTGGTAGAAGATACAAACTTCTTTACCTAAAATAACAAAGACTAATCTAGTAATTAAACGTTTCCCTATAAATCAAACCATAATTATGAAATACGAAATTTCTTAATTATTTTGAAATTTTAGACAATAATTAATTATATTTAATAAATTTCAATGTTTTAATATGACTAATATGAAACATTGATGTATTTAATAAAAATACAAAATATGAAAAAATGTACTTGGCTAAAGCGCAGTGATTATTAACAAATATTTTAAAAATTTAGATTTTCATAGTTTGAACACTGAAGCAGTATTTTAAGTATGTACATAGATCAGTACAAACACGTCAATTTAAAAATTATCATTATGCATGACCCTAATCCTTGTTTTATCATGTACACATTTGCTGAACATTTTAACCGGTTCATACCAATTTTCGTTTACAACTTTTGTGCCGACCTTGAACGCTGAAACACCTAATATACGTTTAAATGTCAAGAAGTAAGCTAAATAATTTTAGGGTAAAGTATATTGGAATTTTTTCAGTATTTATATCGTGTGTTTGAAAAAACTCATTCGCAGCATGCCATGATCAAATTGAAGTCTGTCATAACTTGGTACAGACCCATTGAAGCAAATGAACTACCATAAGTCCGAGAGAACTAAATTACATCTTGATCTGGAACTATTTCCTAAAAATATTTAAAACACTTAATAAAAACAATTTTTATTGACTGTTTTGATTAATATACTGGTTGTTGTTGTGTAAATGTAAATGCTATCTTATTTTCCTTTTTGCTTGATACAAGTAAACTTAATGCAGTGTAAATTTTTGCCTGTTACGGTGACAAATGTTTTCATAAACAAAATGCAATCTGACATTCATCTACAGACTTAAGTTAAGACATGACTAGATTTTTTATCTTTCTTTCCAAGGCCTGTCCTAAATGAGGTTTTTTGGAATACACAATATGACTGATGCTGTTACGAATAGTCAAAGTTTTGACGCACAACTGCTTGCAAAGGTGATTTTATAACAACATCGTGACTCTCTTGTCCCGACTGTCTTTGGTAGAGTAAGAATAACCATTTTTTAAAAAGATTCGTGTGGCGATATGCATATGTAATAACGAATTTCAAATAAATATATACTTAGGTTTAGGAATACATTTCACTAAATACAACTATACAAGAATAACTAAGGAATACAAAATCCACCACTCAATTCACCCTGACAATATATCAAGAGTTGGATCGGTTGTGATAAGTAGATATAGTTAAAAACATTTCGAGGGATTTAGCTACAGAACTGATTTCTTGTACTTGTTTCACGTGCAAGTAAAGTAATGCTTTACATGCTGCAGGCTCACTAAGGTCATTCCATTTCTTGGCAAATATCAGATTACAAGCTGAAAATGGGACAAAAAACAAATTTAAATATTCAGTCAATCAAATACAGCGTCGGTCATTCTAAGGCGTCTGATAAAGTTAGAAATAGGGAAATTCTTATCCGTATGGGTGTTTCTGAACATCTAATCCATCTCTTGGTGAACTATATACCACTGAACTAATAGTTCAGCAGTAGTCAAACTGAGCAATAGATTCTGTCGTCAATGTAGAGCACAGAAGCGGGAAGACAACGTTGTGTGTTCTCACTTCTCACTAATACTATTCAACATTTGCAGTTAATACATTATGCACCTTGTATTGCATGATTGGTAGGGTGGTGTTGCAATTGGAGGTATGCGATTTTCGAACCTGCATAACGCTTAACGCTGATGACGCACATTACTGGCTAATAATCGAGAAGAACTAGAACTAGGTACTGTTAGAAATTATAATTTATTAGTGAGAATTATGGATTACACATAAATATCAAGAACACTAAAATCATGATAGTCAACCATCACACCAACAACGACCACGGCATCAATCAAAGTGATTCACATACATTATTGGATCATTAATAATCTACCTTGGTGTTCTTATTTTTAACAATGGTGACTATGAAACTGAAATCAGACGATGCATTCAAATTACTAGAAGTGCTGTTACCCAAATAGACAACATTTGGAGAAATCGTAACACTGCTAAGAACACTAAAATAGATTGGTAAAAATACTGGCGTTTTGGGTATTCTCATATGTATCCGAAACATGACAATCAAGGCTACAACTAAGAAAAATAATAGATTCGCTCGGAATATGGATCTGGCGTTAAGCTGAACTGCACGTAGAACTATGCGTTCATTTTTTAAGATATAAATCCGGAAGCACACCTATCTAACATAGTATACTCGAGAATACTTTCTTTCTTGGCAAATGGCCATATTACCCAGAACGGTAATAACACTGAACGACTCACTGGAGAAGAAATCGTGGAAGGTCATCGAAACGCTGGATATATACCTATAAAGAACTTAATATCGGTCTTGAAACAATTGTTTGTCTATCAGAAAACAGAGATGGATGATGGAGTGATATTATAGCTATTTACTATACAAGTGGGATAAGAGCATCATTAATATACGTGTGTGTAAGTTACAACGAGTGAGTAGCACGAGTTATGTAAGCGCACAAGTATACAGGGTTATTCACGTAAGATGACGAATCTGACCAGGTAAAAATGCAACCAAAAATACGATTTATAAAGCTAACTGGATCCCTATTAACAGGTTAACCTCGAATTTGACATAGACTTACAGTGCCACCAATGTCATGTAAACAGTCTATGTCAAATTCGATGTGCTAATGCAATAGGGATCCAGCTAGATTTATAATTTGGGTTGCATTTTTACCTGGTCAAGCTCGTCATCTTACGTGTATTAATGGTACATTATCACACATGTATAGTACACAATTTTATCTACAACTGCCTAAAATTGAGAAAAGTGTATTAAGAGAAATGTCAGATCTGTCATTTTCAAAATATTTTAGTAGGCAAATGTCATTATGTCATTCATTTGACACTATTTCAGTTAGGTAATAAAGCTATTACACCATTCAGTTAGGTAATGAAGCCATTACATAACTGAGTGGTGTAATGAGCTTTATTACCTAACGGAAATAGTGTAAAATGAGTGACGTAATAAGTTACTTACCCCACTGGAGTAGATAAAAGAATAAATATTACAACATCGTAGATGACATCGTATATACGTCATTCATAACACTAGATAGATGGAGAAGAAGAAGAAGAAGCTACGGAGCTCACGCAACAACTGTAGGTTTTTTGCTAAAACTAAGAAATTAAAGGTATGCACTTCATGATGGATTGACTTTAATGAAAGACATAAATAATGGGATCAAGAATTACCACCCCTAAAGGTAAAAAATTATATATGAAGTGATGACGTAGGTTAATATGAGTGTCAATCTACTGGTAAGCCAACTTATTGGCCTGCAGATACCAACAAACAGATTGAATAAACCTCTTGTGATGAAGGGAATAGCAGGCAGTTACATCAACATTGAGGAAGGTTGTCAATTGATTATTCGTTTATCACAGTTATATACAGGGTGTCCCAAAATCACTGGAGGAGCTGGTATACATTTTTGTTGAGACCTCAATCGTTTACAAGCGGGGGCGCTAATAAAGCTTTAAAAAAATCGTTGTGCGAGGCTAGCGATTTATAAAATTTATAGTAAGGCGCTTGTCACAAAATAAATGATGAAAAACATACTGAGTTTATTAGTAATATTTGTCAGTTGCTTGTCAACCAACTGCTCACTATTTTGTTTCAATATCACAACGAGTTATACTTCAGAAGAATATTGTGAAATGATAATAATTTACGGTGAATTTGGACGTAATTTTGAAGCTGCTGAATATGCGAATCGGTTTCTAAGATATCCAAATGGACTGATAAATCATGCAAGAAACACAGGAACTCTGGTTCCTTCGTATAAAGGTGTAGCTGGTAGCCCACGTAGAGCTTCTGTACGAACCGTATCACGAATATTCAATATTTCAAAAGGTTCAAAACAGAATTTTGAAGAACAATTATACGAGTGTACAAAATCTTACGCCGGAAGATTACCAGGACCGCATACATTTCTGCACTCTAATATTCAATATTACAACAGGAAAAGATGGATCCTCATTTTTGCTAACGTATTTTTCACAAATGAATCCATTTCCTCGCACGCAGGGATCTTCAATGTACCCAATTGCCATATTTGGGCCAATGAAAACCGAAGACCAACCATAATTGTTGGAATATTTGCCATTATTACACCGTCGTAACATGTGATTTCAACACGACGGTGCTGTACCACACTTTGCATTGCACGCAAGAGAAATTTTAAACAGAACCTATCCAAATAGGCGGATAGGCATGATGGCCCTGTAAACTGGCTTCTCAAATCGCCGACTTATCCCCGTTGGACTATTTTCTTTAGGGCCATATAAAGAAATATGTTTATAGGGAGGTTATTCATACCCTGAACGAGCTAAAGAACAAAATAACCGAGGCATTAGCAATGGTTACTCCGAAAATGGTGCAAAAAGCGGTGTTGGATTTGCTTGCAAATGGAAGGGGGTTATTTTGAACATGTATCTCCCTAATCAAAGTTCTTGTTGAGTTGTGCCCAAAATGTCAAATTATACAAATTTAATAAATCGCCAGCCTAGTACACCGGAATTCTGTGTCAAGTGTTCTTTAGCTCGCGAATTTTTATTGTAATGTTGAGCTTTGTCATAATAGTTAAGCTGGCAAAAATGGGAGTTTTAAAAGGTCAGTAAATAAAACAAAGTGTTTTTTCGATACTTATTTAATTTTATTAATGTTTTGCTTCCATGAACCCACGAATCATCTGATGTTGTGTGTTATACTTTATAAACTCTGAGTTGTAAATTAAGCGTAAATCAAGAGTCTCTTAAATTATTTTCCTCGTAAAAAGCTTGCTATATGTGCCCATAATAAATTAATTTTCATGCCAAAGGCAGATGCCCAAATGTAAGGAAAAGAGTATCTGAGCTAGCAAAGCCATTATTAAATCACTTATTAATTATTAATTCTATTAAAAATTAACAACATATAACACGGCAATATATTATAGATAGTTTATACAGGAAGAGAAGCTGACAAAAGTTAAAGTTCAGAAATCATTACAGAAGTGATGAATCTGTTTTTCCATTAACTAATTTGATTATTAAATAGAATACGGCTATAGCGACACTTAAAATTGGTTATTAAATTATTGAATGTGAGACGGGATAGGTACATTTCAACGACATTATAAGAAAAAGATCTCTTAAAAATGCAGGATTTGTGAGACGGCATTGATAATTGCATTTCTAACATTACTATTGTGTACGTCAGTAAAAAATAATCCGACACATTAAAAAAAGAAATTTCAAACTATAGTTTGAACAATAATTACAAAATTTTTTCAAAATGTGTACCGTTTTCTACTAGACATGCATCTGCACAGCTTGGTAGCGCTCGAACATACTTTCGTACAATCTCCGGTGTTGAAGTTAGTTGATGGAATAAAAGCTATTTATTTATTTCTTAAGTTTTCCGAAACGTTACTCTGCGACTCATTCAAATTAGTTACTGATAAAATTTGTGGCCACAACGGTTAACATCTCCCAGTGTTAACGAAAACGACTAAGAAGTCAACTTGATTCGAAAAATCAGTTTCGTACAAATCACCTGTTACAGTTAGTTTTAAGTTAAGTGACACTTTAATACGAAACGTAACTACGGCTTCATTAAATTGGTTTTTCATGTCCCACTAAAGATGTTCATCTGGCAAAATAAAGGTTATTTTGGAAAAAATCGCAAATTATCTTCAAAATGACTTACTTTTGGTATAGAACATGCTTGTTGAAAATTAAGGAGCATTACAAATGCAGTCGAACTGTGTAAAAACGGTGTTCCATTTGAAAAAAGAAGTTATGGCTCTTTACAATTGCCAAAAATTGGAAACATAAAATTCAACCTGTGTAATAAAATCGAACAGTGTTGGCGTCAGCACAAATTAGAGGCTGCAGTTTCCTTTAGATGGTTTGTTTAAAACAAGGTTGCTATATTTTTTGAAATAGGCATGTAAGTGCATTATAAAAAAAACTCATAACTTCTAAACTATTGGTAAGAATTTAAAAAATAAGATATACCTAAACATCTAACTAAGTTAATAACCGATGATATTGTGAAAAATACGTGGTGTTCTATTTAAAAAAAGTGGGCAGCCAGACGGAATGGAGAAAACATAAAACAAGATCTGAATAGATCTCAGAAAGTGATTTTTTCACAATACTTCCTTCGCCTTTTAGACGAGGAAAATAAAAATGTTTTTTTAATTTACAAAAAATCATAAATAATGGAAAACTGCACGAGATAATTTATAGAAAATGATAATACATCAGAATGATGATAATTGTTTCTATAGGTTATGCCAAAGACTGTTTACAAAGGAATATACATTACTGTAATGACATGCCTGAAACGCAAATTTTGCTGATAGCTAATAGACGAAAGTGGAGATGCAGTAAAATAATTGCTTCTTCATTATTATTTGAACAGATTGTCAGTTTTATAATATTTACTAGTTTTTATACATCGAAATCCGACAACTCATAGTCGAAATGGGGAGAGTTATTCTAAATTCGATGTTTTTCAGAAGGGAGCTTTATTCCAGTCTTGTTCATGTACGCATTAAGAATTTAGTTGTTGAATTTTATCAAACAAAAGTAGTGACAGTATATTTGAAATGTGATTTTTTCTACGACCACTACTAAAAGTAGGCTTTTTAGCACTAGCTTGTTTCACTAAAAATGACGTTTTATAAATCAGCGTGTTGAAAGTGAAATCAGCTGGTGTTAAATTTATTTTGAACTGGAAGTGAGATTATACAATTATTATAGTTACTTCTTTCGTTAGAGGTAGTGGTGTTTAAATAATTAAAGCATTATGTAAAGAATAAAGTCAAATGTGTACTATTATAATTACTTTTGATAACTAACTTTGACAGCTACCAGCTGCAGAAACAGTCACCTGTGCTGTCAAAGCCATCTCTTTACTATGACAGAATTATAACCGTCATAAATACAAACCTTTGTTAAATCAACATTTATAGATTAATAACAGTAAATTTAAGACAGTAGAAAAAATATTGTGTGCAAACTCGTGCAGAAACATCCACTTTTACCACTTGTTGCACAAATAGCTATTATATACAGGGTGTAGAAATGCTTTACGCACCATAGGGATTTCAATGGTAATTTTTTCATATGAAAATATTTGCTAATTATTTTAGAGCAAACTTGTATTGAAGTTTTTTGTAGAGAAAAAAATTCTGTATCCATTTATGCCAGCATTTGTCATTTTACATTTCGGAAAACCGAAAATTTAAAGAAAAAATTACCATTTTTAGACAAATCAGTGGTGCCTTGAAATTACTAAATCATCTCAAAGCATCAACAAATTAGTTTGCTGTTTATTTGTTTGCATCTGTCAAATGTAACGGCAACCAAATAAACAGCAAAGTAATTTGTTGATGCTTTGAGATGATTTAGTAATTTCAAGGCACCGCCGATTTGTCTGAAAATGGTAATTTTTTTCTTTAAATTTTCGGTTTTCCGAAATGTAAAATGACAAATTCTGGCTTAAATGGATACAGAATTTTTTACTTTGCAAAAACTTCCATACAAGTTTGCTCTAAAATAATTAGGGAAGCAAATATTTTCATATGAAAAAATTACCATTCAAATCCCTATGGTGCGTAAAGCATTTCTACACCCTGTATAGTAAAAGATAACCATAATAAATAGATCCTAGACCTAAGATGTTATTACACGCTGATAATATATTTATTTTAGCTTATATTAGAAGGTGGAGTCATAAGACTTTTAACTATAATCCTTATTATGTAAATTGCCATATGAAATCCATCCACCTTTAAAATAAAATGTTACTATTTCTGGAAAGTTAATGTTGCAATTTAAAAACTATCATTTAGAATTCTTTCTAAACTGTACGTAGACGTGTAGACAATTGACGCGTGTATTTCGTATTTCCTAAGAAATGTTATCAATATTATTACAAATAATTTAGAAATTTACATTTGCTTACACCATATCTAAAGCACAGTAGCTTGGGAAAACTACGGAAAAATTTATTACGTACATGAGTCCACTGGTGTGACACACAAAACGCGGGATCACCAATATTATCTTGGAAATGTTTTCTAAACAAGTTTGGATGCAGGATGCAGAAAATGACTAGCTGAATGTTTTATTATTTTATTAAACGCTGATATTGTAATGCATGCGTAAGAAGTAACAGTACAGAACAGTGCAAATTGTAAACGTAAATATACATTCCGGATATTTACTTAATGTCGCTGTTATTGCATCATATTATCAACAATTTAACGCTGTTATCAGTCGCAGACAAAAAGCTGTTTTGTGTAAGATTATATAATTAATTCAGCTTCTGATAATTCTTTTTCTTAAGGTTATAACATTTTTAGACAATAATTTCAAATATACAGGGTGATTCATAACTATGGTCATTAAATTCATGGGTCAAAATTAATAATAATCCCACACAAATTTAAGCATTTAATTGCTTAAACTAATGGACGACCATTAAAATGAATTTCTATGAACATAAGTTGCGATAAGATCGAATTTGGATAAAATACAAAAGTAAAAAATAGTGGTTTGGATATTTCAATCGCATTTGGTGCATTAGGTTAATGTACTCTTATCTGATTTAACCAGTGGTTCCAAAAGTTTACACCAGAGCCTGATGCGAAACTTTTCTCCGCAAGCAATTAATTTTTGTACGATGTACTTCTACTGAGGTTTATTTTGGCCTTTTTGCATGCCAGTTTGATGTAAATATTAATGTTTCGTCGCCACTTGAGAAAAATTTTCATTTTCTAACAGGTTACAAAAATATGAAGTTTTGAAACTTTACTCGATTTTGAAAAGTGACGCTTATGTCAAAATAAAAAAAAGTTCTGAAGTAGTATGAATACTTTGAAATAGGGTATACGAGACATATATAGTATAGCAGTCTAATTTTAACGCAAAGCGATTGAATTGAAAAAGTACTTTAATGGCGTGTTCAAAAAGTAAATAGACAGTTTATATCAATTAATATACAGGGTATCCCAAGATGGACATTAAATCTTTGTTGGAGTGTCTGCGCCCTAAAAGTAAGAATTTTGCTGCGTTAAACTATTTTTCTATTACTAATTTTCTATGAGAAGTTCAGCCACTTTGGTTGTATTCACAACTGTTTGATAATAATTATAGTGCTTAGAGGTTAAAATCAAGACAAGCAGCTGCCAAAGTGCTTCCACTACACTTCAGTCAATCCATAAAACTGACACCCACGTGCGGAGCTCGCGGAGAAAATTCAAAAGAGCACTGAAAGAAGTTGGCAATCAATTCTTTCAACCAGAGCACAGTCGATTGGATCAAGATCGGATAGCGGAAGAGATAATCAGAATGATGGAGAAAGGAAAAAAATACATTCACACTGGTGCACACTGGATCATCTGTCGATCCATACGAAGGGAAGTCGGGGAATGTGTAAAGAAGCATGAATAAACGAAACATGCCGAAAAATCGAGCAGCTAAATAAAAAGTATGATATTTTCAACGTCGACAAAAACATCAAGAAGGCCAAGGGAGAAACCCGATGACGAATATCCGTCAATATCATGGATGAACACGGTTACCTTGTGCTTGAGGTTGAGGAGAAACTCAAGCTGTGACAGTTTTACATCCAGGGTCCCTTCAGGGATCTTACTAAGAGCAGCAAGTCACCAAACACTGACGAAGTGCCTGTAAAACTTTCAAATTATGACATACACACACCAAAAGACTGGTTTATATCCACCTTCGTCTCTATCCTAAAAAACCACTCCTACGGCTTGCGACAACTAGAACAATCAGGTGAAGGTAATACACGCTCGCCTGTACCGGAAATGCGGAGTGAACATCGGGGAAACCCAATTTGGTTTCCTCAATGGACTAGATACCTGAGAGACTTTATCTACAGCAGGGGTTCTCAAACTTTTTCCCTCGAGTACCCTTTACGGAACTGAACAAAGTAACTGTACCCCTAACTCCATTGAGCGCCTATTTGGTTAGCACCCCTTACTTAACATGCTATCGTTCAATGAATGTGTTTATACCGTAATCCACTGGCAAAGTAGTGAAAGCGAGCTAAGAGTTTTCAATTTCGACAGAAGTTTCTAATTGTGTGAGATGTACAACTTATTAAAATCAAACGAGTTACAGGGTTACGTAGATTATTTCACATTAAAACATTTTTTAATGTGCAAAGTATTAACATACATTCACTATCCATTAAATTGAAATTTTTAAAATGTTCTTAAGACTTAATAAGATTGGTAATAGTTCAAGAGTTATTTAAATTAGTAAATCGTTTTTTATCAATAGGGTTAAATATAACTTACGTCACAACTAATTTTTTTTTAAAGTAAAAATTCTATGGGACGCTCAGAACTTTTATGATATAATTTTTCTACAGTAGTGCAATAAAGAACAGTTTAATGCATCGTTTTGAGTGCACTTTATTGCAATATATTAAACATTTTTTCATTCCATACATTTTTTATACAATACATGAGAGTGTTATGGCACTTTACGTGTTGACCACCACGTGCGATAATCCTCTATTTTTTGCACTTGTTTAAATAACTATTACAAACATTTATAAAATTATTCACGTTTAAACATTTGCTTAATATTTTGTTATAGATTCTAATGCGATTAAGCATAAACATTTCTCATTGTAATATTTTTTCAACTTACTTACAGATTGATTTTATCAAAAGAATAAAGAGCAAATATAGTAATTAGTATTTAGATACTATACAGGGTGTATACGAAAATTTCGTACATAAGGAAAATCAATGTCTTCTTCTTCTTCTTCTTCTTCCTAGCTTCTCAAGGTCCACTGCTGGACATAAGCCTCCTCCATTTTCTTCCATGTGTCTCTGTTTTGGGCCTTCAGCATCCAATTTCGCCCCGCTATTTCTTTTAGGTTATCTCGCCATCTTGTTTGAGGTCGTCCAACACTTCTTCTGGTTTCTCGGGGTCGCCACTGTAGTATTGCCTTCGTTCATTTATTACTATCTCGGGCAATATGACCGGCCCAGCGCCATTTTAGTTTTGCAATTTTTTCGATAACATCTTCGACCCTCGTCCTGGCTCTTATATCTTCATTCCGAATCTTATCTCTGAGGCTAATTCCGAGCATGGCTCTCTCCATTGCTCGTTGACAAATTCTCAACCTGTTTGCGCTGTGTTTTGTTAGCGTTGCTGTTTCCATTCCGTATGTAGCCACGGGAAGGATACATGTATTGTATACCTTTCGTTTGAGATTGTTTGGTATTTCAGAGTTTCTGAAAATATAACTGAGTTTTGCAAAAGCTGCCCATGTGAGACTGATTCTTCTATTGAGCTCAGCGGTTTGGTTATTTTTACCCCTTTTGATATTATGTCCTAGGTAATTGTACTCTTGGACATTTTCGAGGGTCTGGTTTCTCAGAGTGACATTTATATTTTCAGAACTCATAATTTTTGTTTTTTCTACATTCATTGTCAAGCCTATAGTTTGAGAGGCTTCGTCTAATTGTTTTATTATGTCTCTTAGTTCTTGTGCGCTGTTACTGATCAAAACTATATCGTCCGCGAATCGCAGATTATTTAGTCTTGTCCCGTCGATGTTGATACCTTTATCCTGCCAGGGTAGCGTCTTGAATACGTCCTCGAGGACGAGGGTAAACAATTTGGGAGAGATCGTATCCCCTTGTCTCACTCCTCTCTCTACTGGGATTTCATGGGTCTCAAGATCTTCATTAATTTTACTTTTCGTAGATGTGCTTGATAAGCGTGATATATCTTGAGTCAATCCGTGCCCTTGCCATTCCTTCTAGTACTGCCCATCTTTCCACAGAGCCGAACGCCTTATGATAATCGATAAAAGCGTTGTGGAGTGGGATGTTGTATTCCGCACATTTTTCGATTAGTGTTTTACCTACTTGAATGTGGTCAGTTGTACTAAAACCTCTTCTGAAACCTGCTTGCTCGATTGGTTGATAGAAGTCGAACTTAGTGGTGAGTCGGTTGGTCAGTATCTTTGTAAGGAGTTTATAGCAGATCGATAATAAGCTGATAGGCCGGTAGTTTTCCAGATTTGTGGTGTCACCTTTCTTATATATCAAAATTACTTCAGCATTTTGCCATGATTTGGGTATGTGTCCGTCGACAACACACCTATTCATCAGCTTAGGCATTGCCTTTTCAAGGGTTCTTCCTCCCACTTTGAGCATTTCGCTAGTAATACGATCTTCTCCTGGAGCTTTACATGTCTTCATTTGTTTTATCGCTGTTCTTAACTCTGCTGTGTCTATCTCTGGTAGATCTTCAGATCCAATGTTCGTAATTGTACCCCTAGCATGCTGGGTCTCTCGTAACTCATCCGTCATTTGTGCCTGTTGGTTATGTAATTTACGGTAGAAACTTTGAACGGTATTTACAATTTCTTTTCTGTCTGTTACAATTACTCCTTCGTCATTTTTTAATTTCTTGATCATCAGCTTCCCTCTACTTCTTTTGGATCTTAATACTTTCATATTCGTGTTCCTTTCTATTAGTTCTTCAATCATACGAGTATTATATCTTCTCAAGTCTTTTCGGATTTCTTTTTTCACTTTCTTGTTTAGCTGCTCATAATCGGGCGAATCTCTATCTGTCTCCCTTCGTTCTGTTATAAGGCGGGATGTTGCAGCGCTAAACTTCTGATCTTTCTTGGGCATCTGAAAGCAGACTTGTTTCACGGCAGTATTGATGCTACTTGCTATTTTGTCCGATATCTCGTTTAGTTCTAATTCGTCTAGCTTTTCTATGGGCTCTCGCTTGCGTTCGATTATCCTGTTGTACTCTTGTTCTTTCTTTTTCAGGTCTAATATTGATGGTGTAATTTAAAAAATTACGAAGGATCAACTATAACTGTATTTATTCATGTAAAATAGTAGCGTTGTTTGTCTTACCATGCCAACGGTTAACTAAACTTTGTTACATAAAATAAATTTGAAAAAAGCTAAACTTTTATCAATATTCATTCATTTTATGAAACAGATTTTCTCAGAACTAATAATATTTTAAATATAAAATTGAGTAAACCTGAAAATAAACAGAATTGGACTGGCATAGTAATGTTCCATTCGAATCAAAACTAGAGTTGATCCGTCTTAGTATTTAACATTGCCTTTTCCCTATGTACGACATTTTCGTTTACACCCTGTATATGTACATTCTTCTTCTTCGTCTGTATTTATAATATGGCTAACTATATTTAGGTAGGCCACTGCCTGTTTTGAACCTTCTTATGCCTCTTCGGACGTAGATGTCTAACATTCCTCCCAGCGCTTCGATGGTCTGCCTTGAGATGTTTTTCCGACAGGGTTGTTTAGTTTCTCAGTTTTTACAAGTCTGTTGTCATCCATTCTACTTATGTGCTTATTCCAGTATTCGTTGTCTTACCAACTTCCCTATATCTTGGATCCCACTCGAAGGTCCTCACTTCTGATTCTGTCGTGTAATGTTTTTCCGTGGATGCTTCTTATTATTTTCATTTCAACCGTTCTCATCATTTGTTGCGTCTTGGAGATGTCTGGTCTTGTTTCAGCTGTATAAGTATGTTGTGATAGGTCTAATCGCAGTCTTATATGTTTTTATTTTACTGTTTATATTGAGATATTTGTTTCTCCATACGATGTCTCTTAAGCAACCCGAAATTCGGGATGCTTTCATGGTGTGTTCTCTAACTTCATTGTACAGGGAGTTTAAAGAATACGTTATATTTATATATCTCATCAATTCAAACAAAAAAGTCCTAATAAACATGGGTCCGGAAACGCTTCATTTCCGAGATACAGGGTGTTTTAAAAAAAATACGTTTTTAATTGTTATCTGAAAACGCTTTGGGCAATTTTAATAACATTTTTATAATTTGTTTATAACTTTATGAGGTATCTTTTGGACATATTACAGTTGATCCAGTACTTCCAGAGGCGTGCCCATGGGACGTGTCGATTAGGTTTTTTTTAACAAAAAAATAAAGCTCAATAGATTTTTTTGCAATTTTCATATATTTTTTTAATAAAGCAACTAAAAATTCCACTTTTTTAATCTCTTGATGTTTTTTCGTATCTCTCTTCGTTTTCAAGAAAAAATAAAGCCCATATTTTTACACGCCTCTGAACCTATTAAGACAAAAACTAAAATGCTCCAATATCCCAAAAACCCATCAGCCGATTTTAGTGAAACTTTTAAGGTTTATTGGTGCTATTAAGGATCATGTTTTGGCGTCCTTAGATTTAAATTATTTTTTCCAGGAGCGGCCGGAAGTTTTTTTTTTTTTGAAAACTACACTCTGTATCTCGGAAGCGAAGGGTTTCCAAACCCATGTTTATTAAAACTTTTTTGTTTGTATAGATGAGATGTATAAGCGGGTAAAATATCCGAAGGTATTTTTTCAACACCTTGTATAGATTTCCAAAACTCGTTATCTCGACTCCCAAATATTTGAAATGGTTTACTTGTTCCATAATCTTCTGGTTGATCTCTAATTTGCATCTTATCGGATCTTTGGATGTTACTAGGCATTTGGTTCTGCCTGTATTGATGAAATATATGTACATTACGTGTTTAAATCAAAACCACAACACTATGGCGTTGAAGGGTAGACCATGTCAGAAACGAGCAAGAAAAAGGTAGAGGCATACAATATGGATCTACCGTCGAATTCTTAAAATGACGTGGGTCGGCCACGTCTCCAACGAAGACGTGCTTTGCAAAATGGACAGAAGTATCGCTTACTATAGATATTGATACAGGGGAAAGTGGAGGGACAACGAGACTCCAGCAGAAGTATAATCACCTGGTAGCACAATCTGCCAAAATGGTTTGGTTTCATCGCCTCTGAACCCTTCGGACAGCAGCCAATCAAGTCCATATCAGTATGATGATTACCAACACCTGGATCGGATAGACACAGCAAGAAGAAGAATCATAGAAATGTTGTTCTTCAAATAGACGGTAAACTAGCGTTTTAAGCAATTAAAATACAACTAAAAAAAGTAATAAATACTAATATTGATCAAGTTTATTTTGGGGGGTATCTATTCATATATTTGGTGAACTATTTGAATATTTATAAGTACACAACTGCTATTTTCACATTAGAGATCTACGAGGGAAAACCTTTAAGACATATTAAAATTTCATTTAAAAAAGTAGGTTTTTTAAATTAATTCCGGTGTGTGAAGTGCCACTTTCAGTTAAAAAAGTGACACTGCGTTTAATTAAGGTATGAACAATTTTAAATAGGCGTTTCCTTAGTTACCAGAACTGACCAACGCACTTGACTTAAATGAAGGTAAACAAAATTCTATACAAAATAGGCTTGAATTTGAATATTTAATCGAATTTTAAAAAATCTTAAAGACAACTCGTGTTAGCGTGCTTATTTTTCACGCTTGTGGGTTATTAAACCCTCCACACTTGTGAACAAAAGTTGCACTTGTGGTCGAAATAACTAATTTGAGTGTGCTGATGACACAATTAATCAAAACGTACTGATGACAATATTAATTAAATACGGTCATTTGAACTTTCTATTTTCACACAAAATAAAGTTTAAATGCACTATAGATACCTACATTTTTCAACAGAATTCTTGGTATTCAAGCTTTCTGATAAAACTTATAAGTAGGTATACTGTTGCTGATCTTTTACTGCACACAAGGACACTATACCTTTTTCAACTTCAAATTGAGACTAATCATTTTCAAATTGAAAGTAAACACATTCAAATTGTAATCGAGTAAACACATTCAAATTGAGAATAAACATTCAAATTAACAATTAACACTTTCAAATTGAAAATAAACATATTCAAATTGAAACTAAACAATTTCAAATTGGAAATAAGAATTGAAAGCTCAAATCTGTAAAGGGTTTTACTCAGAATTTCTCTCGCACGTAGACGTTGTAACACTAAATAATTTTAAAAATCAGAGAAAGCTAGGGGTAAAAATATTCTCACGTTCTTAATAATACTGAAACAATAAAAGGAAATACTTGGAAATGCAAATTACAGAAATTTTCAAATAAAAAACATTACCGGTAATCGAATTTCAATGGCAGCGGATGCGAATAAGATTTCAAAGTTTGGAAATATTTCGCAAGCATATCACCCGTTTCCTACATGCGGCACGGAGCACTCCTCGCGTCCCTGCATCGAGGCTGTCTAAAATAGAACGCATTTTTTTGTTGACCTCTTTTTTTGCTTTACAGTATTTACGCCGTATCTGATTTTTCAGTTAAAGCAAAAATAAACAAAATTATATCATTTCATGTCTCACCCTGTATGCAGGGTGTCATATAATTGATGTAACAAAAGGTGCGATAGAGTAAACATTTTTGAATTTTATTTTAAGATTGTGGGATTAAGCCCTGCTTGGTTTGAAGAGAATTTTAAGAATATTTTCAGTTTTTGAAAAACATGTCGGCCTTGACAGTGAAGCAAAAACTAGTTTCTTTTCAAGTAAACTTCCCGTTTTGTTCATGATACAACAAAATTTTATCAATAAAAGTTGTTCGGAATGAGAAATTATGGCCCTATACAAAATTTCAGGAAGATCTACCTACTTAGATTAAACCGTCATTTTTAATTAAGAATAATTTATTTTAGTAATATGACAGATACAAACTTGTGTGATACAGGCGGAGAAGATAGTAGCGTAAACCACATTATCATCAACTGTAGAAAGTACATGACAACAACTGACAGCCTACAATTGTCTGACCAACTAACCGAAACCCTCGCAGACGACCCGGACAGTGAACGGAAAATTATAGAATACTTAAAGGACACTGTACTATTTAATAAATGGAATAGCGCAACTCGATATTGTACCTTATAATTATTGTACATTAAAGCTGAGGCGCTAATAACCTTCACAGTGGATGCACCAAATATTAAATAATAATAATAACAATTTATTTTACTTAATTTTAAAAAATGACGGTTTAAGTAGATTTTCCAGAAATTTTGCATAGGGCCATAATTTATCATTCTGAACAACTTTTCTTGGTAAAATTTTGCCGTATCTTGAACAAAAAGGGTAGTTTACTTGAAAAGATAATAGATTTCCCTTTACTGTCAAGGTCGACTTCTTTTTCAAAAACTGAAAATATTCTTAAAATTCTCTTCAAACCAAGCATGGCTTGATCACACAATCCTAAAATAATAAAAAAAATTTAGTCGATCGCACCTCTTGTAACAACAATCCTGAGACACACTATTGATCTAAAATTTTCTCGGTTTCAAGCCATACCTATAATGTGTACGTGAAATATCGTCTTCCTCCAACAAATAGTTTTTGAGTTATACCGTCAACAGACAGACAGACAGAGGGCATTGAGAAAACCTGTTTTTTGTCATCTAGGGGCTCCGAAACGTGAAGATCTGAAAAAATTCCGGAAGATGATTTTTTTGGGATTACAATAATTCCTGCGTCTTTTAGACAAGGGAAGTAAAAACAAATCGACAACAGAGTGTGTTAAAATTCTGCCTTACATAAAGAACAGGGAAGAAGACAACATTAGACAGCAAATTTGCGCCGTTTTCAATAATAATGGAGATTGGGCAGGACTGGCGGATATAATTATTGGTCTAAAGGAAGCAACAGCTTATCGGTGGGTGAAGAATAAAGACGAAACACAAAGACAAGGTGGTGGAAAAAGGAGAATCAAAATTACGAAAGAGAATCGTGACTTCATGGTTCATATATCCTTATATATCTTTTCAACTTCAAATGGAGACTAATTAGTTTAAATTGAGAATAAACACATTCAAATTGAAAGTAAACACATTCAAAATACACAATTTGGAATCTATTAAATACATTCAAATTGAGATTACAGAACAGAAACAAAATTAACCATGTCCATTTATGTGTATCAAGTTATTTGACGTAACATTTGGTTCTCTCGGGTTCTCTACGAATGTCTTTTAGTGTACACTTTCAACCATCCATGTTTCCGCAGACACTCAGTAGAGAGAAACTTGTTTGTCTTCTTCAAATCTGCGTTTACGTTCTTAATTCTTTAAATGTATGTCTTGGATTTTCCTCCATATACTGAACCATGAAGTCACGATGTTTTTCCGTAATTTTGGCCCTCCTCTTTCACCCACGTTGTCTTTGTAGCTCGTTTTGATTCTTTATGCATCGATTAGCTGAGGCTTCTTTACGCCAAGTGTAACAGCGAATCCTTTCGAATCTCCATTATTATTGAAGGCGACAAAAATTTGCTTGCTCATGTTATCTGCTTCCTTTTTCTTTATTAAGGTGGCGTATGAACACACACGGTCTGTGGTGATTTATTTTTTGACATTAATATTCACAAATTGTAACTAAATTAATAAATAATTTTATATGTTTATTTAATTGAACTTGTTAATTCTCAACTTAAATGTGTTTAGTCAATTTGAAATTCATTGTACTCAACTTGAATATGTTTATTCTTAATTTAAATGTGTTTAATCGATTTCAAATTGTTTAGTCCTATTTTAAATGTGTTTATTCTGAATTTGAAATTGATTAGTTTCGATTTGAAGTTGGAAATATATAGAATAAAGACACAAAATATAAACTAAAACGACTTTAATTAATAATAAGGGTGTAGCTGTGTAGCACAGTTGGTAGAGCGTTAGCCTTGCATCAAGCAAGTCCTCGGTTCGAATCCCAAGGTGGGCGGAATTTTTCCGCAGTCTTTCCGATCGGTATCGAGTTCTGTGAGGCCATTCACAGTTGGGCAACAAATTAACTGTGCTCTACTCGGAACCACAGATCTAAGAGATAGGGTAACCAGGTCAACACATCACCAGCGCGCACAACACACCTAACACAATGGTTGCTGACGCAAGCTCAAACAGTGCGCTCCAACTTTTGTTGCCCAAAACCGGGGGCAGGTTGAGCACTGCACCGCCAGATACTAACGTACAAAGCACCACTATTTACACCGATAAGGTAAAAGAGGTTACAGATAATACATACATACGGGTGTTTTAAGATTGCAGGCATGGAAAAATGTATATGACTAACTCACTAATGAAATTTGAGTATTACAAAATTGTAAATACTGATAGCTTTTAACTTTTTTGCTGTAGTTTTCTACACACTAAGGGGTTTCGTTGGCGTGTTACCTATTATGTCTTAATCACTTTCTTCAGATAGCAGGACATCCTGAGGCAGTTTACGTTTCAAGAAATAAATTCCTTGATGGTTGTATTTTTAATTATCGGTATATTAATGAATTCCTAATATACCACGAAGCGTTTAGTAAGTATTGTTCTGAGCACTCTGTTCGAATTTTGTTCATTCGCGTGTCGCTAGCATTACACCAAATTGGGAAACCATAGGTTAGGATATGTCGGAAAATGATAGTTCCGCATTCAGTGTTTAATGGAGATTTTATTGTTGAGTAATGGATATAATTTTAATAATCTCACATGAGCCTCATTGAGCGTCTTATTAACATGATAATTCCGCGTTAGCCTCGTACATACATTCCAAGAAGTTTAACGGAACTATCCGAACCGTTAGGAGTATTGATTAACCTGTGGAGAGTATACATTTTTGTTTCAGATTTTAACGAATTAACCTGCATTTTCCTTTTATTAAACTGTTTAGCAATAATATCTACGCTTTCTTTAAGTTGGTTAATTGTGATATTTATGTCTTCGTTTCGACTTAATATAATCGTATCATCTGCAAACTGCACACATTTGCAAGTGTGATATTTTGTGGTTCAGGTACGTCATGAAGAAATATTAAATAAAAGTGGTCCCAGTACAGAACCCTGTGGTATACCTGCTGTAATTGATTTAATTTCAGAAGTTGCAGTGTTTATGGATGTTGAGAAATAACGATTTGCAAGACAGGATGCTGTGCACAGCACACGGTAGTTCTTTGTGTTACTCTTAATTAGTTTAAACATTATTCGCTTACGCAATACTCTGTCAAACGCTTGTTTAACATCAATGAAGATGGCTGATGTGTGTTTTTGTGTTCAAATCAGTTTTCAGTACATTCAGTAATACGATTTAATTGTTGAACAGTAGGATAATTTCGGAATTGGAATAGACATGTTGATAATTGTTTAGAAGTGGCTTTGCTTGGGCTTTACTTGCATATGATAGGTTAGGAAATAGGTGTTCGTTGATATTAAATGCTTTTGTGATAGTTTTCTGAGAATTGGATTGAGAGTGTGCCTATTGAATTGGCTGACGGTGTTTATTTAAAATTTGATAATAAAGGCATCCTCTATACGTAGTTCGCGGTATCTTTTAACTTGATAACGTACTATAAACAATGTAATGGGCTGTTTTGATTTTGCCTTAATAATCAGATTTTTTGTATAAATTCGTTAATACAGGTTTAAATGCTGTATCTACAATCGCCATTTTTAACGGTGTGGCTAGATGCACTGCAGAGTGCACGCAATTTTTTGTATTGGGTGAACTCCAAACCTTGATCGTCATTAATTTGACGTCAACTCATATTTTGTTTTAATCTATTGCCCATATAGAGCATCTCAACAATAACAACGACTGCAAATAACCTAACTAGCTCTTCATGCTTAAGCTGTTTTGTAATGCACCGGCGTCGATAGGGCGAATTTATATTCACAATGTTTCCTAACAGCTCTTCTACGGCTCTAAACTATATTTTCTGGTATAAATTAGTGGGTAATTGGAGTCCGATCGAGATTTCTTCCGTTTGGAGTGCACCTAATACTAAAAATTGCGTGCACCTAGACACAGTTTTTTTAATACCCTTTCGAAAGTATGAGTATGCATTAATTAAAAAAACTTGCAATTTTGTGAAGAAATTCCATGATTCTTAATAAACACATATTGATTTATGAAATGTCAAATTGACTGATCAGTTAATTGAAAGTGTGAATTAATCTCAGACACTAATTTTGCGTTCGAAACTGTTCTTGCATAACAAAAATGTATGATCTCACTGTATTCCGAAGTATATTTTAATCATATTATATAACATTTAAGCATCATGTAAGGATATTCTTAAAAATATTATGCAAATAACTTATAGCTAATTAAGTAACAAACGACTTCCGGGATTGGACCCTGTCATTATTGAGGTCGAAGAACTTAACGATTCGCCCACTGTCGGGGGAATGCACGAGGAAAAGCAAAAGAGCACGGTAACTCAACGTGTAAACCACGCCAGAGACAACACTCTTTTGCAAGGGAAGGGATAGAAGATAGAAGAGCACGGTAACTCAACCATGCCAGAGGCGAAACTCTTCTGATCTTTGGCCTCTGGCCCCTTACGATAGTGGGCGAAAAGTTGTTTGTTACTTAATGATAATGGCCGTGAAAGCCTCCGAAATTACCGCTAATTGTTTATGGAAATCGGTATTTTCTTGATTCGCTATGAAGAAACAACGACATTGCAAATAGTACTGTTACGTTTTTATGTTCTTAAGGTTATTAAAAATTATACGCCGCTTCTTGTTTTAAGCATTTATTTACAGAAAGTTATCTTTACTATTTACAAAACACAAGACTATTAAGGCCGAACACAAATTATTTATAAAACTTATCAGAAACTATTTCTAACAACAAATACACTTCATTTATTTTTACGCGACTTAAACATTAATGACTTATCTGGCTAGATTTATTTACAACGCGTTATTTATATGGCTCGATTTTTTATGTACACACGGGTTTATTTATATGGCAGCTTCCGCGTAACTCAAAGCTAAAGTCGGCACTCGGACTTCGACTTCGACTGTCCTCTTATTTCCTTTTCCCGTATTTATATCCGCCGGGTGAGTCATTTTAGAAACGTCGAGACACCCTCGGTCCTTCCAGCAACGTTGACGTGTTCGCGCGCATGAGTCGCCAAGGTCGTTTCTCGAAGCCTGGGAGGGTGTGAGTCATCCGTCCGCACGTAAACCGGCTCTAGATCGTGACACTGCCCCCGCCTGTCATTCACGAATGATCGGGACGCTGAGTCATATGTCTTTAACGGCCCGGCCCCAAGATCGCTACAGTACTAAATATGAGATCTTGTAAACGTCAATATTTTGATATGAATCACCTACGCCAACTCCGTGAGGGCGGAGTGACACCGCCATCATGGAAAAATTGGCGTAGGATATCACGTCCCTACGCCGCTTAATTTTAAAATTAGTTACGAAATCGCGAACACCCCCGCGATTTCCGGATAAGCATGGCCCAGTCTCGAAATGGTCAAAAACAAGCCATAAACCCCTAATAAAAATTGCTCGGCCTGCACTCGCTGGGACCGACAGCGGAAAATCCCCAAACGCAAGCCCAAGGAAATACCGGTAAATAATGCAACGGATTAAAACAAAAACAATCAAACGTCCCCGCAGTAGCTAGCCGTTAATGCTATTAACACGTAAAATCGTTAGACTAGCGTTAAATAAATAGGTAACACAAATCGAATTAAGAATAAGCCACCCACTGGCCGGCTTACGCATCCAGAAAATTAAAAACCACAAGTTTACAAAATATTCTCAAGCTACAAACGCTAGGAGCCCGATAAACAAATTACTGCGAGAAGCAAAAGGGAAATAAAGGGAATTGTCTAGGAAAATTAGATCCCGACAGAAGCGGGCCCCAATAATTAAATAAATAATTTTTAAACATCGCATCGGTCACAGGAAAATTTCAGTCACAGGCAAACACAAAGGACTGCAGATCAACGGCACTTTAAGCCGAGTACAAAAGAATGCACGACTACCTGACCCAAAAGCACGCTTAAGCGTGCTACCTGATCCAACGGCGAAGGCACCTGCCGCACGCATATGCAGACAATATAACACACGCCCCGCGGATTAATTAAAAAGCGCGATGTGAAACCAAAGCCTCCCAATATAATCGAATGGGGTATCAGGAGAAGCGTCTCGACGTCAGCAGTCTGAAAAATGGCATTAAAAACATATATCAACAACAATAAATGCACAAACTCCGAATAAATAAACAAAGCGACGAAATACCCCCTGAAGCCGAGTCAGCCATCCCACCATGGAAAAAACAGCAGTTGAAGAGAAAAAAGAGGGAGTAAGAACCCCTATAAAAACGCTACCCTGGCTTAGATGTACATCAGATCGAGCCCTGCTCTCCAATCAGCATACTCCTCTGACCTTATCGAGCCCTGCTCTCTGGTCAACCACTTCTCGCTTGACCCTACGGTCACGACGAAGTACCCATTACAAAAACCTTCTGTTCGAGCCCTGCTCACAGAAGTCAACCTTGCGACTCCTGGTGATCACTCGAGCTCTGTTCGTGATCACTAAAGGGTGTCCAGGTTGCAGCTAGCCACAACTGCCGTTCACGCCGTCGCCGCCTGGAGGAACCTCCAGCCCCACGTCCACGAGAGCCCACAGAAGACGCCAGCATCGCAGTCCGCCCTTAGGCCGGTACCTCGCTGTGCCCCAGGTCCGTTCGCGCCCGCTCGGAGCGCGTCTCGCCGCTGCCGCCACCACGCTCTCTCCACGCCACGAGACAGAAAACCAGGATGCAGCAAAAGTAAGCCCTGGACGCGTATTACGGACACTACGTTTGCCCGAACGCCGCCTACGGCGTCGTCCTCTGAGGTACGAACTAGCCTCCCGCCCCCCACACTCATTCCTTTACTTACAGCCACCACGAGTTGTTGGAGCGCCTATTCGGCCCCGCTTCACCCAGCGCTTCGCCGGACCCACCCGGCCACGGCACTCAGCTGTGCCTTCAAGCGCAGAGTGCCCAAGTCGCCGCCCCCGCTGAGACGCCGCTCCTCAGCAGTCCAAGGACCCCGCAGCCCGGAGATACCCCCACGGGACGCACCGCATACGAGGCCGCCACCCCTGAAGCACGCCCGCCGCTTCGCGTAGCACAAGTTAGGATCACCTGCCGCCCCCAGCTATTAGGAGTCGCCTTCTGCCTCAGCCCGACGGAGAAGGCTGAGTTCGAGAGCTTGTGGGAAGATCTCAGGTTGGAGGACGACCCCCGCCGTTCGCTGCGCAAGGTGCAGCTCAACCCCCGCCGCCCCCGAGACGCCGTCACCCGCTCCACCGAAGGACGAGATCCCCGGAGGAACGCCCGCCTGCGCCTGCGCTCGCCATTGCCCCTGGTGCGAGAACGTCGGCGTATCCCACAACGGCGACGTCACTCGCGTCATCGCCGCCCCCAGTAACCAGGACGAGGCCCCCTAGGATACAGCGATTCCCCCCCCACTTACTTGTGAACCGGGAGTCCGTGCTGTGCCGGGAGTGAACGACACGCGCGTCGCGAGTGCTCTGTGTGCAGAACCCCCCCCCCCAAACTGTCGCGTCCCGCCAGAGACATTTATTAGCATAGTTAGATTTAAGTACCTTCAGTATGGCCTGAATGTTTGATGAATGAGTGTGAGATTGAGTATTATACCGGTGTGTTTGTGTGTGTGGATCCAGATAAAGATGTGTTTATATGGTATGATTATTGTTAGATGTTAACGCAGTTAGTCGAAATAAAAGAACTTGTGCGTGGATTCCTTCATTATTTTCTACCACTAATAAACAAGCACGCTCTCCAGCCTCTTCCGCCGTTGGTTGACCCACTCATACACTGAGCTAGACGGGAACGTGTGGCCAATAAGCCACCAGTGTAACCCTGGCCACGCCCTCAAGAGCGAGGAGTGTAGCCAAGCGTGTTAATTGGCGCCCAAGACGTGAGGCAAACCGTAGGTGGACACCTACAACGAAGGACGCACCACTCCAAAGATGGTGAGGACCAAGAGCAAGATAAACATGGAGAATACACCGGAAAGAAGCAGCGAGGAAGCACCGCAGAGAGAGCACCCAAGTGCCAGCCTGCACAGCTCAGAGGTGATAGGAGATAGCGCCTCATTACTCCAATGTGGGCAGAGGACGCCTCCAAGCCGGCACAGCCCAATACCACAAAGGGAGCCGCAGGAGGCACGACAAAGTGGCAACATCAACGTTCCCCAACAGGGAGCAGCAACCCCACCTCCATTTCTGGGAATGGATATAAATCCCCAGTGGCGCCCAACAGAACCGACAACCACGTCGACCACCACCAGCCTGGTAACATTCACCAGCGAGCAATTCAAAAGCATCATGGCTTCAATAACGCTACCCAAGAAGGTGGACCCCCTCCCCACGTTCAGAGGTGAAGAACTGGACGATCCCCAAGAATTTCTGGACCAGTGTGCCAGATACCGGACACAGAGCCAGTGCTCCGCCGCCGAGCTCATTCGAACAGCCACCAACGCTTTCCAAAGAAAAGCCAGCCAGTGGTGGAGACCCTACGCATCGCTGCCATTCGCATGGGCCGAGTTCGAAGAAAGATTTCGACGAAGATTCGACAGCCCCGAAATCCGCGCTGCGCTCACGACCCAACTATACGGCCAAAAGCAAGGAGCACGCGACAACGCCGAGATCTTCTTGCTGAGGAAAATGCAAATGGTGCGCCGACTAGAGATTCAACACTCTACACAGGCCCTCGTCCCAATAATGATGGAACTATTACGGCCCGCGATCCGGCCCTACCTCCGATTGGCTCCACCAACGACAATGGACGAGTTGCTGGACAAAGTTGCCGCCATCGAGAAGGATATAGAAGAGCAGGCACCGCCGCCCACACGGGAGATACGACCCCGTGAGAACCCCCTACCCGTGCTACCCAGGTGCTACTACTGCCCCGGGTACCACTTCATCAAGGATTGCCCACAACGACGCCAACCCCAGCCATCGCGCAATACGCCCCCATCCAGGTCGACTCCAGACGAAGCCAGACCCCGGACCGAAGCTCCTCCCGCAGAAGCATCGGGAAACGGAGAAAGGCCCGGGCGCATCGAACGCGAGGCCCCGCCCGTGGCCTTAACCAATGCCAGGCGTTAAGCGCCTCTACACCCCGGCCCTTGCCTCGGATTGTGGTACGATTGGGGCCGCAACAACAAGAGGTGCAAGCACTCATCGACTCCGCCGCCACACACAATTTTATCCACCCTTATTGGATCCGGCCAAAAGACATTCGCTCATACGCACACACGGAAGCCAAGATGGCTCAGGAAAACGCCACCATGACCTTAGTAGGAGAAAAAATAGCACAGCTCACCATCGGGCCGAACAGCTACCCTTTCCGCTGCATCGTGGCTGAGGCTCTAAGGGAAGACCTCATCCTGGGACTACCCTGGTTGACACAACATGAAGCGAGTCTCGACTTTGCACGCGGTTGCATCCATCATGGCACTCACACGCGGACAACCACGTACTACTTGCACCCCGAACCACCACTCTCATCCCCAGGAACAGTGAACATAGCGAAAGTAGCTCCACATGTCCCACCGGAATGGAGAGACCGCCTGGGCGACACGCTCAACGACTTCCCGGACGTATGGAGGACCACCGCACCACCTACTCGGACGTTACAACACGTCATCACGGTGAATTCAGACGCCCCCATTCGCAGTCACCCGTACAGGTACTCCGAGGATAAGAAGCGCATCATCGCCGAGCAGATTGAGGAGATGCTGGCCAAAGGCTTCATCGAGCCCAGTCACTCTCCCCACAACTCCCCTATAGTCGTAGTAACGAAGAAAGATTCCACTCCCAGGTTTTGTTTAGACTTTCGACGTCTAAACGAGGTTACCCAGGACGAACCCGCCGTACTACCACTAATACATGAGACTTTGAAGGACTTAGGACCCGCCCGCATCTTCACATCCCTAGACCTCAAATCCGGGTACTGGCAGATCAGCTTACATCCGACGTCGAGGGAATACACAGCTTTCACAACCCCTGACGGCGCCGGGTACCAGTTTAAAGTCATGCCATTTGGGCTCAAAACAGCACCCATGACGTTCCAGAGACTCATGGCCCGAGAAGTATTAGTCGGGTACCTACACAGATTCTGCCTGGTCTACCTCGACGACATCATCGTGTACTCCACCTCCTGGGAAGAGCACTTCACCCATCTACGGAAGGTTTTGGAACGACTTCAGGACCACGGGCTGATCTGCTCAATGGAGAAATGTCGTTTTGGGGAAGACCGCCTCAAATACCTCGGCCACACAGTAGGCCCTGACGGTAACAAACCACAACCCGAACACGTGGCACAAGCATTAGCCACCATCGCTCCGACGAGCAGAAAGAAGCTACGACAATTCCTGGGCCTCTGCAATTGGCTCCGGGAATACGTTCCCCACTTCTCCCACCTGGCAGCCCCACTAACGGATCTCCTAAGCACCAAAAGGAAATGGACTTGGACCGACGCCGCTCAACAAGCCGTTGAAGCTGTCCGACGCGCGCTGAGCACCCCATTGAAGCTAGCCAGACCCGACGCATCCTGACCATTTGTGTTGCAAACGGACGCCAGCCAAACAGGTATCGCTCCGGTTCTATACCAGGAACGCCCCACAGGAGGCCGAGATATAATCTCCTACGCCAGCGCACGCTTCTCACCCACTGAACAGAAGTACCACAGCAACGAGCAGGAATGCCTCGCCGCCGTGTGGGCCATCAAGCGTTACCGCCCGTACCCAGAAGGACGGAGGTTTACACTAAGGACCGACAACCGAGCTCTGACCTGGCTGAAGGCCCAGAAGGAACAACGAGCCAAGTTCACCCGGTGGGCACTATTTCTACAGGATTTCGCCTTCACCCTAGAGCATTGCCCCGGCAGCAGCAACGAACTGCCCGACGCCCTCTCAAGACATCCCGCAAACGAGCATCCCAGCCCCGTATGGGACGACGCTCGGGAACTACTGCCACCCCTCGACTCCGCCTCGACGCCAAAAGCCAACGACGCCCCAGAGGTAGCCACCGCCGCAATCTATTCCGAGCCCGGAAAGCACGTTACGCGCGAAAGGGAAGATCCAGCAAGGACGACCCGCGAACGGCCAACCCTCGCTCAGCATATCCCCACAGTCGCCCAACCAAAGGTAATAGAGTATTTTCATAGGTACAGAGGCATCCACCGAAGCGCCCCAGAAACCACGCAATTGCTAAAGAAGTACTACCGGGAGGACAACGTAATGAACCAAGTACTAACCCACTGCCAGAAATGCCCTGACTGCGCAAGCACCCCCAGCGTCAGCCAGATCGAGGAGCAGGCCAGTGAGCTCATTACTCATCTGCAGCAACAGCAGGTCTCCGATCCCGCAGTACAAGCGATCATCGACCAGTGGCACGAGAGCATCGGGAATGGAAACCCCACGCCAGCCCTGCAAGAAATCAAGACGAACTACACTGTGGACCAAGGACGACTATACCGTCAGACCCAGGAAGGACCTCGCCTAGTGGTGCCCGAGGCCGCGCAAGCAGCCGTCCTCCAGGAATATCACGACCAACCCACGGCCGGACATCCAGGAATCGCAGAGACCACGCGAGCGATCACGGAACTCTTCTTCTGGCCACGGATGCGTATTCACATCCGGGACTACGTAAGACAATGCCTCCTGTGTCTCAGATGCAAAAAAGGTAGAAACCAGGTGAAAGCCACGCAAAGCCCGCATCAACCCCGCCAAGCCTGGGACACCGTAGCCCTCGACCTAATGGGTCCATACCCCGTCACGAAGAGAAAGAAAAGGTTCATACTGGTAATAACCGACTTATTCACCAGATGGACCGAAGCCTTCACCCTCGCCAGAAGCACCGCCCCCGTAATCATCCGACTCTTGGAAGACGAAGTGTTCCCAAGATACGGTTACCCAAGCGCCCTACTCACCGATAACGGCCGCCAGTTCACCAGCCGACCCTGGCAGCGCGCCTGTCAACGATGGCAGGCTCAACTATGGACCACAGCCGTATATCACCCCCAGGCCAACCCAACCGAACGTAGGAACCAGGACATCAAACGAGGCCTCCGTTTGAACCTACAGGGCCAAGAACATCACAACTGGGACCTACACCTGCCAGCTGTGTTATTCAACACGCGAACCCGAAGGAATCAAGCGATAGGATGTAGCCCCGCCTACGCGATGTTCGGCAAAGAACTCCGCCGACCCGGCGAATGGAGACTCCGAACGGAAGAAGAAGCCGACCAGAGGACCCCACCGCCCCATGAGCATCAACGTCAGGACCGAGACGACCAGCTCCGAGCCCGAATCAGATGGGACCCACCGCCCGAAGCCGACCTCCGTCAACCTGCCTTTTACGTAGGACAAAGAGTCCTCGTCAAGGAACACCCCCTGTCCAAAGCCAGCGACAAGGTTTACGCCGGATTCCAACCAAAATGGGGAGGACCCTACAGCATCACCGTGAAGATAGGCGCCCATGTGTACCAGGTCAACAAGGACCACGGACCCCCAAGGTACACAGCGACCAACTTCGACCTTTCCCCGTCATCAACGAAAATCAAGCGCCGATCGAGGACGCCAAAGAGAGGGGGGATTGATATGAATCACCTACGCCAACTCCGTGAGGGCGGAGTGACACCGCCATCATGGAAAAATTGGCGTAGGATATCACGTCCCTACGCCGCTTAATTTTAAAATTAGTTACGAAATCGCGAACACCCCCGCAATTTCCGGATAAGCATGGCCCAGTCTCGAAATGGTCAAAAACAAGCCATAAACCCCTAATAAAAATTGCTCGGCCTGCACTCGCTGGGACCGACAGCGGAAAATCCCCAAACGCAAGCCCAAGGAACCACCGGTAAATAATGCAACGAATTAAAACAAAAACAATCAAACGTCCCCGCAGTAGCTAGCCGTTAATGCTATTAACACGTAAAATCGTTAGACTAGCGTTAAATAAATAGGTAACACAAATCGAATTAAGAATAAGCCACCCACTGGCCGGCTTACGCATCCAGAAAATTAAAACCACAAGTTTACAAAATATTCTCAAGCTACAAACGCTAGGAGCCCGATAAACAAATTACTGCGAGAAGCAAAAGGGAAATAAAGGGAATTGTCTAGGAAAATTAGATCCCGACAGAAGCGGGCCCCAATAATTAAATAAATAATTTTTAAACATCGCATCGGTCACAGGAAAATTTCAGTCACAGGCAAACACAAAGGACTGCAGATCAACGGCACTTTAAGCCAAGTACAAAAGAATGCACGACTACCTGACCCAAAAGCACGCTTAAGCGTGCTACCTGATCCAACGGCGAAGGCACCTGCCGCACGCATATGCAGACAATATAACACACGCCCCGCGGATTAATTAAAAAGCGCGATGTGAAACCAAAGCCTCCCAATATAATCGAATGGGGTATCAGGAGAAGCGTCTCGACGTCAGCAGTCTGAAAAATGGCATTAAAAACATATATCAACAACAATAAATGCACAAACTCCGAATAAATAAACAAAGCGACGAAATACCCCCTGAAGCCGAGTCAGCCATCCCACCCTGGAAAAAGCAGCAGTGGAAGAGAAAAAAGAGGGAGTAAGAACCCCTATAAAAACGCTACCCTGGCTTAGATGTACATCAGATCGAGCCCTGCTCTCCGATCAGCATACTCCTCTGACCTTATCGAGCCCTGCTCTCTGGTCAACCACTTCTCGCTTGACCCTACGGTCACGACGAAGTACCCATTACAAAAACCTTCTGTTCGAGCCCTGCTCACAGAAGTCAACCTTGCGACTCCTTGTGATCACTCGAGCTCTGTTCGTGATCACTAAAGGGTGTCCAGGTTGCAGCTAGCCACGACTGCCGTCCACGCTGTCGCCGCTTAGAGGAACCTCCAGCCCCACGTCCACGAGAGCCCACAGAAGACGCCAGCATCGCAGTCCGCTCTTAGCCCGGTACCTCGCTGTGCCCCAGGTCCGTTCGCGCCCGCTCGGAGCGCGTCTCGCCGCTGCCGCCACCACGCTCTCTCCACGCCACGAGACAGAAAACCAGGATGCAGCAAAAGTAAGCCCTGGACGCGTATTACGGACACTACGTTTGCCCGAACGCCGCCTACGGCGTCGTCCTCTGAGGTACGAACTAGCCCCCCGCCCCCCACACTCATTCCTTTACTTACAGCCACCACGAGTTGTTGGAGCGCCTATTCGGCCCCGCTTCACCCAGCGCTTCGCCGGACCCACCCGTCCACGGCACTCAGCTGTGCCTTCAAGCGCAGAGTGCCCACGTCGCCGCCCCCGCTGAGACGCCGCTCCTCAGCAGTCCAAGGACCCCGCAGCCCGGAGATACCCCCACGGGACGCACCGCATACGAGGCCGCCACCCCTGAAGCACGCCCGCCGCTTCGCGTAGCACAAGTTAGGATCACCTGCCGCCCCCAGCTATTAGGAGTCGCCCTCTGCCTCAGCCCGACGGAGAAGGCTGAGTTCGAGAGCTTGTGGGAAGATCTCAGGTTGGAGGACGACCCCCGCCGTTCGCTGCGCAAGGTGCGGCTCAACCCCCGCCGCCCCCGAGACGCCGTCGCCCGCTCCACCGAAGGACGAGATCCCCGGAGGAACGCCCGCCTGCGCCTGCGCTCGCCATTGCCCCTGGTGCGAGAACCTCGGCGTATCCCACAACGGCGACGTCACTCGCGTCATCGCCGCCCCCAGTAACCAGGACGAGGCCCCCTAGGATACAGCGATTCCCCCCCCACTTACTTGTGAACCGGGAGTCCGTGCTGTGCCGGGAGTGAACGACACGCGCGTCGCGAGTGCTCTGTGTGCAGAATCCCCCCCCCCCCCCCAAACTGTCGCGTCCCGCCAGAGACATTTATTAGCATAGTTAGATTTAAGTACCTTCAGTATGGCCTGAATGTTTGATGAATGAGTGTGAGATTGAGTATTATACCGGTGTGTTTGTGTGTGTGGATCCAGGTAAAGATAGTGTTTATATGGTATGATTATTGTTAGATGTTAACGCAGTTAGTTGAAATAAAAGAACTTGTGCGTGGATTCCTTCATTATTTTCTACCACTAATAAACAAGCACGCTCTCCAGCCTCTTCCGCCGTTGGTTGACCCACTCATCCACTGAGCTAGACGGGAACGTGTGGCCAATAAGCCACCAGTGTAACCCTGGCCACGCCCTCAGGAGCAAGGAGTGTAGCCAAGCGTGTTAATTTGATTGTATAATGCGTAACATTTGAATTAAATTTCGTTCTTGCTGGATGTTAAACGTTTCACCTTTCCGAAGTTTTATTTTGTTAATAAAAGGTGATTACATTTTTAAAAAAGATAGAAGATGAAATAAGACAACTAATGAATTATGAAATATGTACACTGCTAAAAGAAGAAAATATAGTTACGATTTTCAAATAACAAAGAATACGATGGTATGGTCATGTATATAGGAAGAACAATAAAGAACCGATAAGGATAATAACAGAATGAAGGCTACCGAGGCCGAGAGGAAAACCAAATGCAAGATGGAAAGAGCAAACTGAAAAGGATATAACACTAATAAAAATACAAAACTGGAAAAGTCTGACTAAGGATAGAAAAGAATAGAAGAAGATAGTAAATCAGGCTAAAACAGACCAGGATCTGTAGGAAAAGAAAGAACACAAACAGAAAATGTGGTCTCATCCACCACGGCAAATGGATCAACAGAGCTAAGAAGCAGCTACAGTTTATCCGAAAATGTATAGCTTGTAAATAAAATAAAATAAATTTTTAAACCGGAGAATTCAAATTAAAACGGCAAAAAAAATACTTAACACTTGATTAACCAGAAGTGGAAAATGCCTGAAATATTGCTAGACGTAAGTTTAATTGATTATTTCTGATTTCCTAATAATAATTAAATGTGCAGTAGTTATGCATACACACACATGTGTTAATTTGATGCGACTTTTAATTTAAATTGACGCGATTTCAATCATAAAATTTTGACGGCGTGATCATTAAAAGATACTGTAGATAAAAACAGGTTTAAACAGGAAAAAAGCATATTTACACAGTATACTATTTGAATTATTTTTAAAGCACATACTGCGCTTGTGATACATCGTTACATAAGTTGTTCCGTGGCAATTATTTCAGAGATACGAAAAATCTAGTAATACTAACTTGATGAGAAAAATAAGCTAATAATAGTCCAAGAAAATTATTAGCCAGTATACGTTTGTATTTCATGATCAGTATTAATTAAATTTAGAAATTACTATTTCTCGAATTAAAATATTCAGAATTTCCAGATTATGTTACAAATTAAAGAACACCTATTCCAAAATAAAATAAATAATTAAACGTGTTGCTATAAAAGTATAGAATGATTAAAAATTATTTGAATAATAAACACGTTTTTTTATAAGAGATATTAAGAATTCCAGAATAATGATCAGTGTGATAGAGTCTAAAAAATACAAAATAATCAAGTAGGTACCTAATTCATTGATTATTATGCTAGACTATAATCAAAAATAAGAAAATGCCAGTGTTATGCTTTTTTGAGATAACATTTAGTATATTTATGCAACTTTAGACGATAATATAGTCTAGCACTATTGAAAAGTCAATTTCAATCAACGATTAGACCGATTTTGTTTAAATGTTATATTTGAAAGTGTTCAGTTTACCCCGCCCCATCTAGAAATAAGTCTCTCTCTCCGGAATCGCAAATCTTCTGTTTTTTAGAGTTTAAGTAATAATCCCATATTAATTCGTAGTATGGGATTAATAAATAATTTTTTGCCGCAAACTATAGTTTTAAAAATCATGGCGCTGATTTGCAATAGACCGCGTCTGCTTTATTTTGTTCTTAAAACATGTAGATATCTGACATTTTTTATAATTTGAAATCTTGAAATAATAATTTTCTGAATACTAGACAAATGATTTTTGTTTTTTATATGTACTTTTGTTTTATACTCGTAATATTTTATATTTTTTATGATAGTTATCACTTTTCCAATTTTTTAAATCATCTTACCTTCAATTTCAAATTGTTTGTATCATTTGATAGTATTTCAGACAGAATTACACGTTCTGCAGCTCAAGTTTCCTAAGATTTTATAGTTTATTTTAGCATTATGGGAAACTGGTCTTCTGATTTTTTAAACTTGGTAAGTTTACAAAATTATTTTAGTTGACAACACAATTGTTGCCGATCGTTAATTGCAACAATCTATTACTCTATCCTCTAAGGGTTCTATTTTCAATTTGTCTCTTATGTTCTCGCCACTCTTTTTATTCTTCCCAGAAACTTCACTTCATTTCTCTTTGTCTATTATCACTCACGCTGCACTAATTCTTCAATGATTATAATTACTTACTTACTACTTCGGCATTACAACTCTTTGTGGGTTTTAGCTTGATGAGTAATGTTGTTTCATCGAACCCTATTTTTCACCTTTTCCTTTTTTTAAATTTCCATAGTTGCGAGATCTTGTCGCACTACTTCTAACCATCTTTTTCATGGCATTTCCCTTCTTCTACCGTATCCTGAGTCCCAGTCCATAATTTTCTTTGTTGCATTTTCACTACACATTCTGATTACATGTCCGAACCACTTTAACCTTTGAGATTTACACTACCACCCTCCTTTCAAAGCACCTTAGTAGCTCTTGTTGCTTAGCAGTTAAAGTCCGTGTTTCACACCCGTAAATGGCAACTGGCTGGATTGAAGTTTTATAAATTTTTACCTTGGACGGTCGTTTAAGCACTTTGGAGTACATTAAATGTTTATATTTAAAATATGATTTGTTTGCAGACTGAATTTTCCTTATTATTTCTGCGTCCAGTGAATTAGATGTGTTTATCTGCGCGTCCAGGTATTGAAATTCATTGACCTCTTCGAACACGCTGTTGTCTACCACAAGACCTTGACCTTTGTTTACTGTTTTTGACGACACTTTCACATATTTTGTTTTACTTGTGTTAATTTGCAGACCAATCACCGCTGCTGCATTTTTAAGGCTTGCTAAACTGTATTTTAGTGCATCTTTGGATCTGCTTATTAGCGCTAAATCATCTGCATACCTGCAGACCTCAACGTACCACACAAACCCAACTTCCTGATGAACAGCAGATTAAAAATCAAAGTAGATAATGAATCACCCTGTCTTTTACTCCTGTATGGAAAAAATACGTTGTTCCTTGCTGCACAACTACTGCGCCCATGACGCCTGCTAATGTCATACACTTACTTACTTACTCCTTGGCCATTAACGGTCCTTTTAGGACCATGGCCTCCCTTTCGAGCTTCCCAACTTATTGACACTTGGACAGACTAGTTAGATCTGCGCCTGGTCTTGCACTTCTTTCACTTTCCCTCTTATGCTTCTCCATTTGAACCGGTCCTTTGCTAGTGTTCTCCAGTTGTTGACTCCTACTGCCTTCAGATCCATTTCCACCATATCTAGCCATCTCGCCCTTGGTCTTGCCCTTGGTCGCCTTCCTACAAGTTTCCCAGTGAGGGGAGGAAAGGATGACGGACCGCGACGATATGGACAATGAGAATAGGCTAACAATATTAAAAAAAAAAAAAAAATACGTAAGTGTTCGCAGAAGCAGAGAAAATGTACTCTTCTGGCTACTTGGAATGTCTTAAGTTTATATCGAGCAGGGGCTTTAATGTCATACACACTAAATTAATTAACTTTTGTGGTATGCCTACGATATTCAACGCCTTGATGATTTGGTTTATGTTTATTCTGTAAAAGACTTGCTGGAAATCGATAGAGATTATACAGTTCGATGTTGTGCTCGTAGCATTTTTCGAAGATCTGGCTTAGTATAAAGATGCCGGCGTGTAGTACTAATTTATTATAAAGCACGCACGCGAAGATTTTATATGGGACACTAAGTAGAATTATACCTCGTTAATTATCACATCATTCTCGCTCGCCTTTTTTAAAAATTGGAATTATTAACCCCTTTCCCCAGTCGGACGGCATGTTTTCTTTCTCCCAGATAGTTTTCATAAGACGGTCAGACGATCATAATTATTGGCCTCAAATACGTACAAGTAAATTAACAAGTCAATATATCTCTATATAGCATCAATTTCAAAACTATTGAAATAATTGGTTGATTAAAGTTTTCCACTTGAAACATATACATTTTAAGAATTTGATTTAACAAAGCGTCCACCATATCGAATACAAAATGTTTATGATAGGCCAGAACCGGAATGGAGAGTGGGATTATGTTCTCTTTAGAGACGAACCAGATTCGGTTTACATAGTGATAGTGTGTGACTATGAAGAAGGGCTAGGGAGATATATCGTTTTATACAGCTAACAGTCCCTTTCATAAGAGGACCGATAATAGTATATATGATTTAGATTTTAAAGATCTCAATGATCTATACGTTTGTTGTAGAACAATATACGACCATATGTATTCAGATTATATCATCTTATATATATTTCTAAAAGTCCTGACTCATTCACCCACTCATCAACGCCCAGCCCAAACCCTTCGACTTAGAAAGCTGAAATTTTGTACAGAGGTTCCCTTTATCATGTATTCAAGGAATAAGCAAGGATATTTCGAAATTCAACCCCTAAAGGAGTAAAATGGGGGCCAATTTTGTATGGAAAAATAATATTAAATAGACATTTCGACTTGAAACTTCCTAGGAGTACTCCTAAAAACAAATAAGCAAATATGTATTGCGTGATTTTCCGAAAATCAACTCCTTAAAGGGTGAAATGGGGTAAATAAGCCTAAAAATCGATATAGGTGTCGTTATTGAGGTTTCTTGGGACGTTGATTGCGAAAATGGGATTTGAAATTTGGCAGGCAGATTTCTAATAGGGAGTAGGCATCCGCTAAGAAAGGATTTTTGAAAATTCAACCCCTAAAGGGGTAAAAAAGAGGTTCGAATTTTGTAAGATAAAATTTTGAACTAAGTCATTCAAAGTTTTTGGAAATTTGTCCCCTGAAGGTGAAAATAGGAGATGACGGGACGGGACGGGACAGGAAGGGACGGAACGTGACGGGATTGGACGGGAAGGGATAGGATGGGATGGGAGAGGGGGACGGGGGGACGGGACGGGACGGTACGGGACGGAAAAGGAGGGGAGGGGACGGGATGGGACGGGATGGGACTGGACGGGAAGGGATGAGGTGGGAGGGGAGGAAAGAGAACGGGGCGGAACGGGACGGGATGGAAAGGGAAGGGGTGGGATGGGATGGGAGGGGAAACTGGACGGGAAGGGGTGGGATGGGAGGGGAGGGAACGAGGCGGGACGGGACGGGACGGGACAGGACGAGGACGGAGACGGGAACAGGGACGGGGACGGGGATGGGATGGGATGGGAGGAAATAATTAGTCATTATTTAATACACAAATAACGAACCTCGCGGGTAACAGCTAGTTAACCAATATTTTGAGCTGTTATCGGTGAAGACTTTGCATGTATTGACGATTCCTTATGCATTGGATTGCCTATGATGCGCTTCATCTAGACCTTAGTCACATGGGACGTTGACGCACTACTAACTGTAATCACAAGATGTCGTGCAGTTGACATAGTTGGTATCTATTATGTGGCTTCAAATTACAAAGTAAGCTCTTCCACAAAGTCCTATATTTTGTACTTGTTTTGTTACATAAGCAGCAATTCGTCAGTCTAAGTTGTATAGACTAACATAATTGTGGGAACAAAACTGGTCTCGAATGGGTGTATCTTCTTTGTGATTTTATGTTTAAGAATTGTGAAAATACATGATCCGAGAACGCCCCCTATAAAGGCAATTAAATTTTACTTAAATCAAATATTTGCAAAGCCGAAGTATAACTTAACATTTGGTACAGGAAAATCCGATGTTTGTTCAACTTTACTCTTTCAGATTGAATACAGAACGACGACTGTATCTTTTATATAGAGTTGACGTTTACAGTTGCAAATACGGAAATATAATATAATATGTAACGAACGACTTCCGGAATCGTGTCATTGTTAAGCTAGAGGAACTCAACGTCCCGCCAATATTCCTACATTCAAGATTATCGATTGTAGGGAATCTTCATTGCAAATGCTTTTCAAAGATGTAACCGATCTTATCCGTTTATAAAGTGTCAGATGTGTACAATCCTCTAAACCTCGCAGGAATAACATTAACAAAGAGAAAAAAATCCTCAACAACTTACATATCAATTCCAATATATCGATTTCATTCGCAGATAAACGTGTTGCTACGGTAGTTACAAATCGAATCGAATACACCAATAAGGTTAGGTCTTTGCTCCAAGATTCTACTTTTCCTCGACTCAACTTCCAAAATTGAATGGTAAGTCACTTCTCTTGTAAAATCTTCAGATATTTAATACCATAGATTCTCCAACTTACTCATCAGCAGAATACTTAATAAATAATCTCAAGAGGTTCATTAGTAAATCCCCATCGCATGTTCTCTTCCACTTATATTCTATTTCAAGGACAGCCCTATAAAACATTACTGGTACTGCTATGGGCGCGCTTCTTTCATCTCTCGTTGCCAATACCTTCATAGTAGTTTCCGAATTTTTGACTCTACAATAGTCGATATTAAAACCCAAGGACTGGTTCCGATACATTGACGATATCTGTATCATCTGGCCACATGGTAAAAAACACTTTACACGTCTTTTTAAATCATCGCAATAGTCAACATACAGACATCAACTTTACCATGGAGAACCGTTCTCTTACTTTGTTGAATGTATGTGTTTCTCGGAACCCAGTGTCAATGTTGGACATTCTGTAAATCGCAAATCCACCCGCCCTGACTGCTATTTATATTTCGATTCCCTCACCATGCGCTTTATTTACCCAACCGCCACTACTCTTGACTATACATTTCGTATACTACTTTTCCATCGGTAAGAGTTTTGCGTACCTTCTGTTTCAGTCATCATGAACCCCCTTACAAAAGTGGGGGTAAGGTTAAGTTCCTCTATCTTAAAAATGGGACAGTCTTATCCTGAACGACGTTCGTTACATAACGATAATGGCTGTGAAAGCTTCCGAAATCAGTGACAGTTACTAAAAAGAAGATATACATCTTTTTCTTAGCAGCTGCCATGCAGGGTAAATGTAATAATAGTAAACGCAGACGACGCGTCAACAACGAAGACAATCTACAAAGAATCTTACATAAATTCAACACCACGGCTGAGAATTATAACATAGCCATTTCAGTGGAAAAAAAACGAAGTACTGTAGCTATCCAGTCACCTTGTTCATGTTGTGAAGGTGATGATCAAAACAAAGTTATAAGCAGTTTAATATAGTGGTTCTGGAAGCAATACTGTGTTTTCTTGGCCCGCATAATTAAGCATATAAGTGTAAGATAAACATAAACCGCTTGTCTACAATGGAAGGCGCATGCATAGCAACCTCATACGCACACTTCTGCATCTGCAAGCCAGCATTCTCTTGCACCACACATTTTGACAAAATTCGCTATCCCAAAACTGCAATCACTTGCAAGTACAATTCTTCGTTTACATGCAACTTGCACTGCCTTCTTCTAAATGTGATTTCTTTTTCTCTTGCATGCATTCACATTTTCGAACATAGCCGTCTTGTTCTGCCGGGCGTGTTGTGTATCTGCATGTCAGGCACCTACGTTTTCGTACGATTATGCACTGCTTTCTCGTTCCGACGCAACTTTCTTTTATCGGCCACTTTCGCAGTTGCAACCGCAATCTGCTCTTGCTGCTCACGTGCCTTCACGACCTACGCTGGTCCGGTACGTACAGAAAACTCTTGTGCTCGGTCTATTATTGACCCTTGCACATCTACAGTAGCGTTGGCAGCCTGGTGCCGCTGCTCGCATGCACCCATGAGCTATTCTGGTCCGTGCATGCAGCAGCCACTCGTGCTCGGCCTTGTGTCGTCCCCAGACATGCCTCCACCGATTACTATGATACAACCTACACAAATGCAACCTCAATCGTACACATCGGTCGCTTTTCCGAAGGCGCATACACAACAACCTCACTCGCACACTTCGGTAGTTGCGAACATAATTAAATTATTTAAGTTTGGTAACACAAATAACTACATGTCGCTGGAAGACATTGCGGGACAGTCAGTTTTATTCGGCTGATCCCGCCTACTTTTTAGATCAACAAAGCTTCCACGCTTCCATGTGTTTATTTGTTTGTTGCTTGTAATTTTTTTACTTCGTCATGCACACGTTTACCGTTTTTTCTGTCTTTTCAGCTTTCATCTCTGAAGTAGAAGGAGGCGCTCGATCACCAACTCAGATTCGTCTAACCGTGTTGTGTTATTTTTATCTATTGTTATGAAGTGATTCAGTCACCTTGTTCATGTTGTGAAGGTGATAATCGAAACAAAGTTATAAGTAGTTTAATATATTGGTTCTTGAAGCAATATTGTGTTTTTTTTGACCCGTATAATTAAGCATATACGTGTAAGGTATAACCACGAAAGGGTTCATATCTGTGCCAACCATTTTTAAAAAAGAAAATATTAGAAGTAAACTTGAAGCCTACAGTAAAATCATAAGACAGACACTCGCGTTTAACTACTTATATACTTTATAGACAGACATGGCAAGCGACACCAACTTTTACCAAGAAACTAGTAACGAAGTAAAGAAATTAATGTTGCCTAGGGACTCGTATTTTCAGCTTTGGGATCATAACTTATAATATTCATAAAAAACTATCGATAATAAGCTTACTACTTATTATATTACCCCTGAGTATAGCACATTGTGTGCAATAATTATTTTTATATCTATCACAGTTTTCCTTTTCTGTTGAATATTATCAATATTGCATCACCATGTGTACTACAACGCATAGTTGTAGTTTAATCAGAAAGTATTCAACTTTATAGTTTGATACACGTAGAAAAATATAAGATGAACATTTTGAAATTTTGCCATACTGTTTAATATGTGTTATTTTTGTGCACCATTACTCACCAGAGGGCGACAAACGCGCATTGAGAAAACCAATAGTTTCAAGTTTGAATATTCCATTGTTGCTTATCATTCTCATAAGTGTTTCGGGACAATTATGAATTTATACAATGGAAATAACATAATGTAGTTGCATCGATTGCCCTGAATTGGAACGCGAAGTAAGCAACAGTTTCAAAGTGTTGACATTTGTTCACCGACGCTGTTGTTCGCGCATACAAGTTCCAAAACTTAGTTTTTACATGTAATTGACTCATAATTAAATTTTCTCTGACGTCTTCTGCTTAATAAACTTCACCTAAGGCAGGTTTAAGCATTAATTCGTCAAGGATAACTGCTGGCAAAGACCAAACAACAAAATACGGCAAGGTCGGTACTGCTGGAGTCTGCTTTTTCAGTTTCTTTTCCCTTGGACGGAGGAAACGATGACCAGTTGATGGCCATCTAAATATTGAATCGTACCTTGTGCTGCTTCGCGTCGTAAAATAGCTTTGAAAAGCGGTGTTCGTCGTGAGTAAATAAACTCTTGGTGCAGTGATCTGTCTTGTTTTGCTCCTTAGGATTTTATTGTCCAGCCCCCGTCTTGTGTAAGTCCAAAATGTGTTCGTCAACAACGAATTAAGAGACAGCAATTTGCTGTGTTGCATATGTACTCGCGTTCTTTATACCCTTCCAATTTTTCCATTATGTATATATTATAATTGGTACATTTGTGATTACATGTCCCTTAAGATAACATCTAGGTTTGTGTGATTTTATGATAAAGGCCACGATTTTGTTGCGTACATCTGAAATTATAATATACTTTGTCTTCTAAAGTCGGGTACACAGCTGAATATGAACACTTATTTGAGCAGGTTAAGGTATCGCATTTGAAACGCATGGGTGTTTATCTACTAATGCTTTGAATAAAATATTCAGTTAACCAAATAACGACTCTATGGTAAAATTGGTTTATATCTTTGCTGTGAAATATTTTTTTATTAAGAATCTAATACGTTAGAAATAGTTGTATGAAGGTATGTTCATTAAATATCTCGAAATGCAATCTGTTTCACGTCAGTAGTGGATATTGTGATGCAATTTAAGAACTTTTTTATAAATTTAATCATATATTCTATGCAAGCAACATTTGCATTTTCTCGAATAAGATGTTCTTGCGCGTTAGGCCTGCTCGTTCTACCCTACGCTCGTTTGTAATATTAAGAAAGACGATGGATTTTACTGATAAACAATGCATGATTGATAAGAGTTTCAACTAGTTTTGTCGTATATAATTAGAAACATTGTAATAATGAAGCCTACTCTGTAACGTAGGTATGTGGTTTTCCCGTCACGTATATGAGAAAAATAAGGCTCAAGTCCAACATTATAAAGTTGGACTTGAGCCTTATTTTTTCCAATGAAACAATATTATAAGTACTCGTAAAACCATATGTTCAAATAAAAAGTGAGTACGACTTAACCATGGATACTAAGTTCTATTTTTTAAATTTTTATTGATTAACAATTTCAAAAAATTATGGTTTACTTTCTTTGGAAAAAGTGTTATTAGCCACTAAAATACCGTTAAACCTCGCATTACAAGCAGTTGAAAGTAATTGGCATGAAATAAAAGGTAACGCAAACAAACCTAAACAGGAATTTTTAATACTTTATCTTGGAAAATAATCTATTTTTTATACAATGCAATTCATTGCCAAAAATTTGGAGTCCTAGCTCTTGTAGTATTGCAAATTTTAGTGCTTACGGATATTAAAATAACATTTTTAAAAAACCACCAAGAAATTTCATTTTACCAACGCTATGTGGTTCACGTAATATTGAGTGCAGAACAAACTCAACTATTTCAATATTCAAAGAATCCAATAACATTCATCCATGTATAAGAATATGTATAGCACATTTAAATCAATTTCATTCAATACATTTTCTAGATATGAGCTTAATGAGGAAAAATAAGATTAATTGGTATCCTAAAGAAGTCAAAATAAATTGATATTAAAATTTCAGTTCATATCCAACAATAAAATATAAAAAAGTGTTATCACAGGTTTAGCAGATCGAGCAATCATTTTGTCGCATACAAAAATACCACAAAAAACATTAAACTGATTATAGAAATCATTTTTCCCTTGCGGATTTGAGCAATTTGTAACTAAAAAATCTAGTCCTCTGGGATTCGAACTCCACACTTCGAGGCTAGTATTTCTGGCTTATTTCTTATCCGCCGCTAGGATAACTGAGCCAGGGGCGTGTTTGAATTGGACGAGTTTCTGAAGCATTATAAAGCACCCTTCTATTTTGTCCCATTTGTGGTGTTTACTCTGCTAGGTTTAATTTTTGCCAATAATAAGGCCTGAGCTATGTGCAAATTATTACTTTTATTTTTTGCAAATAAAAAATTGCTTCGTTTTTTAGACGAGGGAAGTAAAAATGTAGTCCGCTGGAATTCGCACTCCACGCTCCGCTGCTAGAATACCTGAGCCACGGGCGTACTCGAAGTGGACGAATTTCTGCTGCGTTATAAAACACCATATTATTCTGGCCAATTTGTGATGTTTACTCTATATCTGTTAGGTCAAGTTTTCGCCAATGATAAAGCCTCAGTAATGTGCAACTTATTACTTGTATCTATTTCTCAAGTAGAGCAAAACTAAACAGAAGTTATTTTTTAAGGTACTCACCCTATATATATCTCCGAAATTTTCTTTGTTTCATGCCAGGTAGACATAATATGCACACAAAATATTGTTTTCCTCCACCAAATAGTTTTTGAGTTATACCGCCAACAGATATGCAGACAGACAGACAGATAGGCAGACAGCCAAACAGGCAGACAGACAGACAGACAGACAGACAGACAGACAGACAGGCAGACAGACAGACAGACGGAATTCAGAAAACCTGTATGAAGATCTGAAGAAATCTCGGAAGGCGATATTTTCGTGATTACAATACTTGCTTCGTCTTTTAGACGAATGAAGTAAAAAGAGTAAACACATTAAAATCTAGAAATAAACTTAATATAAAAACCGTTTTAAAAATCACAACACCCTCAAAAACTGTTCATAAAAATCTTAAAGATAAAATAGAAACAAAAAATAGCATCAAATGTGACCTGTCAAATACATTTTACTAATAGTAACGTTAATTATATAGGCCACATAAAAAACATTTAAAAAATAGAATTCACAACACAATCAATCAAAACACATTTTTTAAAATCGGCAGTGGAGAACGTCGAAATCGTCATTAAAATACGAGAAATTGGAATATGAAGTAATTCATTGTTTTAGGATCTTTTGTAGGTGGCGAGGCGACAGATAAATGTCAACAGACGTCAACATAACCTACAAAAGTTGGTAAAATGTTCTACTTTAATGATTTATCGATTTAAAAAAAACATACTGTACCCCTCGGCATTGAAGTATCTTTTTATCCCTCATGTGGCTTATTTGCCTTTGCCCTAAGGGCCTCGATAACTAAATCCACATTCTTGATAAAAAGTTATACTGTAGTGCCTTGGTATACAAATTATTATTAACTCTATAGAAGAAGACTAATAGATTGCCAGATAGTTTTCAAACTGTGAAAAATACAGTAGTTCCACAAACACTGATACATCGAACTCAACATTATCATAAAAACAACAAAGCGATTTCACAGTTTTGTAAGTAGCTGTATGTCTTTGGCTCTTTACAAATAAATTGTTTTGCTATTTTAACTTATATATTGATGCTCGATCTTGAGTTTCAATCTGCACATAGCCTTATTCAACAAGAATTTGTCCTAAACATACCATCTCGCATTTGCAGACAACATTTGTGGTGTAAATCTAGTTCAGTTTTAGAGTTTTATATTAAACAAGTGTATAATTTTTGCAAAATTACATGTATTTAAGTGAGCTTCTTCTTCTTATTGTTTCAGCCATATTCTACCCTTTGGATATAAGCCTCCTTCATGCCTTTCTATTTCTTTCGATCGTGTACGATTGATATCAGTGTACTCTTGGGTTCTCTTTATATTAACCGTCCATTTCATCATTGGTCTTCCTACTTTGATTTTTTTACTGCATCGTCTCCAGCTACTAACTTTTCCACTCCATTTCTCTCCTCCTCGACCCACATGTACTGCCCATTTCCATCTCATTGTTGCTATCAGTTTAATGACATCTACTTTGGTTTTTGGTTTTGTCCATATGTTTGTTTTATGGTCTTTTAATATAATTCCAGATTGTTTCCTTTCCATGGGGTCTGGTTTAGTCTTAGCTGGTGGTTTGGTTTATTAATTACTTTTTTTGTCAACATTCTGCCTTTTAGTTTTCCGTTTGCTGCCCAGCCTAATCTTATTCTTCATTCCACTTCTACCATCTCATTTATTTTTACAGGTGTTAATGTTTGCCTAAGGTAGGTATAATTGAAGACTTTTTGTACTTGTTTTTCTTAATTTTATTCTCATCGTCTTCTTCCTCTTCTTCTTGATTAGTCATGTACTTTGTTTTGTTGAAGTTTAATCCAAACCTTACTCTTGCGGATGCAGATAAATATGCTTCATCATACTAACTAGTTCTTCTTTCGTCTTTGCTATGATTAGTTACGACATCTTCAGCCAATTTCAGGTGATGTAGTCTGTCTCCTTCAATATCTAATCCTCGTTCACCCCAGTCTACGTTTTTAAATGCGTATTCTATGGGTAATGTGAATAATTTGGGTGACATTATCTCCATGTCTTACTCCTAGTCCTATTGTACTTTTTTGTGTTCTCTTGAAGTTCTCCTGTAATGTTGCTTTGATTATATCGTGCATTAAAACATCATGTAGGGTAGCTCTTCGATAGAAATGAATGTAGCACCTTTCATTCAGATCTACTCAAGTTAAATTGAGCAAGCTATGACCAAACTGAAGTTTATTTTAATTTGAGTAGACTTGAATTAAAGATGACATATTCATTTTTATCCAAGGCCTACCCTAAATAAGTTGGTTTTAAACGTACGATATATTCTTGCGCCTCTAAGTGCCCACTGCCCACATTTCCACTACGAGTAAGTGATTAAACACGAGAAAAATTTATTAAATGGAGTGTGATTCGATATTAATATTCATGTTTAACAATAAACTACCACAGATACATCACTTCGGTGGCGCAGTGGGCAGACTGCCAGACTTATAATAAGCAAGCTCTCGGTTCGATAACCAAGTTTACTGAGTAGGGTGGCCATTCGATGTTAGGATCTCGCTCTCCGCTTAAGACTGGTCTATGGGGTAGAACAAGAGAATACACAAAATATGCACACACGCACCCGATAGAACAACGGGCTCACCAAGAGACATAAGTGCGCGTAAATTTGGTTCAACTTCGGCCAAAAATCCAAAATTGAAAAAACTTCAATAGATCCTCAGCAATTTTCACTTTCTGATTTTGTGAAAGCTATCAGATAAGTGAAAAAAGATTAGAAAAGTTACATTTATTGAATAACAACTCGTAAAACATCGAAGTAGCGATAAGCAAAAAAAGAGTTTTTTGAATAGGTTCTCTTTCCAGTTTCCTTTTACACAAGTAAAATACTGACGTAGCTACGTCCATTTCTAAATAAAGATGTTTAATAAATAATATACTGCTCCACAAATGCACTGGACCACTCATAAAAATTGTATTTATTACATTACGTCATAAAAAATATATAGAAAAGTTTTTGTTTTATAGTATACCATTTTAAGCAAATTTAATTGCACTATCCTCAAATGTCAACTGAAGAATTAACAAAATCATATTAATAAAATTTAAAAATAATAAAATTACAAAAAAAAACTTTATTTCACAAAAATAAGAGGAATCACAAAAAAGGTTAATTAATAGTTCTCTTCGGAACGTTTAAAAATGTTTGGCAACGATTTGGCATACTTTGTATACAATGTGCTATCAACATTTGGGCAAAATTCAATATTTTAAAATGATATTTTATTAATGGACTTAGCTTTCTTTAAACCAAATTATGAAAAGAAATGCTTTTTATAGTGACACAATTATGTAAGGTTACCAAAAATGCCATGACTGCCACTTTGGAAAATATTTTTAAAAATTGCACCAATATATGCAAATGGTTCAGTTCATTTGTGGAGCAGTATATACGTAAATCTACTATGATACGAGTTAGTTCCACTAGCATATGCATTTAAATAGAAACATCTCCTCCGTCTGTTCTTATTTTAAAATAACATCCTGACCTTCGATATTGTTGACAGCAGAGGTACAGTCTGTTTGTTTCTCTTGATAATTAACAAAAAATATTATAATTTGCTCGAACGCTTGTCTGAGTGATACCACTAACAGGATTTAAATTATTATATACTACAAAAAATCTGAATTTGAATTTTAACGTGTTCATGTTGTTCCACCAAAATTTCCGGTGTTATGCTAGTAATATTATTTCTATATATGTATCTATGTTGTGGATGGCATTGCTAATAAAAGGTTATAAACAGAATAAAATTTCCACTAATAAGATCAATTATTTATATGCATATAAAGTATATTTCTGCTACTGGTATTTCAGGTTATATAACATATACTACAATTAATTTCTGTTGTTATTAGCCAAGTAGGTCCAGTTGACTTTAGTGCCTGAATTTACATTTTTATCTCTTAGTTTTGGGGAAAATACTTTTACCAGAAGTTTTGGAAATTTCAAACGACGTTTTACTACCAAAATATACTATGCGCAATAGATACATAGTAGTGAAAAATTACAATAACTATGAACATGTTAACACAAAAGCCGTTTTCTATACTTAAAATGACAGAATAACACTTGAATACAGTTTCAGATTTTTATACTCGTCATATCTATCCACCTACTCACCTACCAAAAAATTATAGTAAACATAAAAATTATAAATTTTGATCATCCTGTATATTTTTCTAGTGACTGCCTTTGATTTTGTAGGCATTCACAGCCATTTTTATTATATTTAGAGATAGAAAAACTCGATGTTTCGCCCACTTTCCTAAGGTGCTTCATCAGGAATGAGAAGCAAAAAAGTCAACGATACTCTTCCAAGAGCCTCACTTCTGGCATTATTTTGTTTTCCCCTCATGACTGTCAGTATTTAAAAAGCAATTTTTTTTAAGTTAACTTTTAGCCGAACATTAAAGTTTAATACGTGGGGTTTAAGTACATACGAGGACACGTTATAAATAGAAATAGAATAGGAACACGTGTAAGTAGTTCCCAGTTAATTTGGAAGATATTTAGCTATCTACGCATTCTATAGCTAATTCGTAAAGAATAATTAAAACATGTAGTCCTCGATCCTTGATCACCTAATTTGCAAGTTGTCTGTTGACTGAGATCTGTAATTAAAGACTATTTAGTATTTGCTGCAACTGTATCGTTTAATGTTATAAATTTAAAAATTATCATATTAAAACTTTTTACCTTGCAAATAGCAATTTGTGGAAAAATTTAAACTTGTTGAAAATTGCTTGGTATTTGTTTTTGTCTGTAAACACTTTGAACGTGATTGGCTTAACTTGTTCTGTTGCCAGTAAACTGGTCTAACTTGATAATAGTTTTATAAAACATCAGCGACTCGTTCATTTGCACAACTCTTACATAATACAACATTAAAAATAAAAATGTTGGAATATTTTCGATGCTAATTTTACTTACGAAGTAATTAAAATACAGAATGATGAATGCCATCATTCATACGGATAACTGTTTTGTTCACTTGTGAAGGTGGTTATAAATTTTAGTATGCATTTCTAATCATGGCCGACCCTACGTGATTTTCTTAACGCACGATATAAATGAAGCAACATTACAGGAAAACTTAATGAAAACACAAAAATTTACAGTAGAACGAAGAGTAAGACAAGGAAATAGTGTCATCCAAATTATTTACATTACCCCTAGCATACGCATTTAAAAACGTAGACTGATGTGAACGAGGACTAAACATTGAAGGCGACAGACTGCATCACTTGAAATTCGGTGCAGTAATGATGCAGTAATCATATCAAAGACGAAAAAAGAACTAATTAGTATTTTTATTCGCAAGAGTACATGTACAAAAGTACATGATTAATCAAGAAGAAAAGAAAGAATATGGAGAAATCAAAATTAAGAACAGGTACAAAAAGTCTTCAATTACACCTACGTTAGGCAAACATCAACAACATCATAGAAGTGGAAAGAGGAATAAGGTAAGGCTGGGCAAGGCTGGAAAAGTAAATGACACCAGGTCTATGCAAATATTGGTAACACTGAAGTCATAGCTATACAATCAGTGCGTTTACAAAATAAGTAATTATTAAACCTAACTACCAGCTATGAGTAAACCAGACCCTATGGAAAGGAAACCATTAGGAATTATATTAAAAGACAATGAAACAAACATGTGGATAAAATCAAAAACCAGTAATGCATGATTTTTAAGACGGGTGTCTAAAAACATCTTAACGTCAAAAATACAGAGATATACTATACAGGTTGTTATACTTAAGTATTCAATTGTTTTCTGTTATACTTACGGTATCCTCCTGAAATTCAGCTTTTCTTTCTTCTTACATACAAATTTATAATTAAAATGAATAATATTTCGACGTACATTTTTAAAACTAGCTAAATACAAATAGGGCGTTTTATTAAAAAAACGTATGTTTGGTTCACCACACTTTCTTGAGGCATTCAGTATAATCAACAAATTTTAGTAATGTGCACTACCTTAGTACCTACACCTTTTTCCTAACGAAATTTTATGTAACTCTCATACTTATAGACATATCTTCTAGTCCCATCGTCACCGATTACACTGTATTACAAAAAAGACTTTTAAAATTCTATATCATAATGATATTTCAATTGTTCAGTTGTCATTTCAATTTCGAAATAACGGTTATTTTTGCACTAGGGCGAAAATATTACATATTTTTGGTAATAGTTCAAAAATTAACAATATGATTTTTTTTTACAAAAACTGATTTTTATTTGTTAGATATATGTTTATTTCTCTAGCAACCCGGTTACTGCACCACTAGATATTTTGATATTTGAAAGATTTGGTACTGACAAACTCCACCTGTATGAGTGGATTGGCTGCGATGGATGTAGTTAATCTACTTGTGTTGCAAGTCCCAAGCCGGGGTAAAGGAGGAGGGAACATATCTGGAACGGACTAGGAGCCTCCTGGAGATGTAAGGGAATACTGCTCACAGAAACAAACCTATAGCCTCGGATATTGGACGGTCAAAACTGTTGACGAACACTACAAGGAATAGGAAATTTGATTTAAGGAAACAAAGTATATTAAGAATTTCCACCTGGAATTTCATGTCCTGGTCAAAAAGAGTTCAAGAAATAATCCAACAACGGCAAAAAAAGAAATTAAAGTATGCGCCATATCGGAAACTAAGAAGAAAAAGGGAATGATAACAGTGGAAGACTATCTTCTTATATAGTGGAGTAGCGATAGAAAAACGAGCCCAATCTGGAATGGGAATAATAGTATACGCAACATTAAAAAAAACATACAACAAGTGAAATATGTCAATGACCGAATTCTTCTCGTAAAACTCTAAACCACAGATGCTCTCTTAAACATTCTGAGTGTGTACGCCCCAGATACTTCTAAATCAAAAGAAAAAAAAAGAATCGTCATACTTGATTTGATACCAGATACAGAAAAAGTTATTATTCTCGGAGATTGCAAGGCAAGAATAAGCAATAATATCATCACAGGTATAACTCAAAGCTTTAATGAGCAAGCAAAAAATGGCAACGCTACAAATGCATTAAGAATCAATATAACTTATTCTTTGAATATCCTAAGAAATATAAATTCACCTTCCAGAACAACCGGGCACATTAGTCGGTAATAGGCTACGTTATAACAAACATGGCCACTTCCCCAAGTGAGATGCTTGAAGTGAAAACACTAAACTGAGTGGAAATAGGTAGCGACCATCGTCTATAGTACTATGTAAGCTAAGAATGAGGGTATAGATCCACTAACGAGAGAAGCCAGTCTATATTAAAAAACACAGAGTCCTTCATAAATAACAGCACAAAAGAACTATGTATATGAGAAAAGACTAAACATTAAGCTATAACAAAATCTAATACAGAACCCGCTTCGCTGCAAACTTGAAGTAGAAGGAAAAGTCATAGATGAGACAATGAAATTCATTTACTTAAGAACACATGTCTCCAGCGACAAAAACATGTTCCAAGAAGTGAAGACTCAAGTAGATAAAGCATCAAGAATATCTGGAGGTCTGAAAAATCCAATATGTCAATAAGACACTGCGAGACAGAACTACTAACGACGAAATTAGAGACATGTGAAAAGTACAGGACATAATAAAATGGACTAACAGTAGACGAATCTATTGGAACAGACACGTATATAGGATGGAGCCCATTAATTGGCAAGAAGAGCAAAAGAAGATCGTCGGGCGGATAGAAAACGAGAGCCAAGAAGACCTCGCAAGCGCTGGGCCGAAAGTTGGGTTTCCACAACGGAGGAGGCATAAGAAGAAGGTTTGAGACAACAAACCTTTGGCCTATACTACAAGAAGAAGGGTAACCGATAATAACATTATATAAACCGAAGAAATGTAAAACAAATTATTATAAATATTTTTTATGAAATTATAAAAACCTTGTATGGAACACGTGCTGGTCTCGGTGGACCATTTTACATTTAATGCGAAGAAACACGATCATTTTGCAACTTATTACATAAATAGCAATTATTATTCTTATCAGTCGACATTGTTAGTTTCATCAGTTCAAGGAACTATACAAATAACCTAGTTTGAAATTTATTACAACTGCTCATAGAAAACCCATTGGTTGTTCAATAAAGTAGATATACAAATAGCATCACGTTTAATTATTCACAGCGATAAAAGAATTTGACCTTTACTAGTTTATATGGGGGGAATAAAAAGGAACATTGATAGTACGCCTCAGAAACAAAAGCATGATACATATTCTTAGGCACATTTTGGCTTGTTTAAATTTTTGAGAATCTCGAGCTATAATGCCATTAAATTTTTTGACAAATTTTGAATAAAGCACGAAGTTTCAAAACAGCACATGTAGATTTAGAATTTTACGAAATTTTTGTTGTGCATTTAAGAAAAAACAACTAAAACTCAAATAACCCCAGCACGTGTACATTTTATTTAATTAATAATCTGTAATCAGTTGAAATTCAGTTAGTTCCATCAGATATTTTTTGTATGGTTTACGAGAATTTCGAATATCGACTTGTACAGAGTGTCCTATTTTTTATGTTTCTTCATGGGAATTATCAAACTACTATAAATAGACGTGAAACATGTATTGCCAAACAAATTAACAGCTCTTATAGTCTGTAAAATACAGGGGTGAAATTAAAAAATTTACGACTTCAACAATCGTCCGGCATAAATTTCTAAATATATTTTAAGTATTTGATAATTTACGCTTTACGGGTTGTAGGAAAACTATGCACATATTCTTGAAAAGCACAAAACATTAGCAATGGCTTTATGCCCAAGTCGAGAATATAGTTTTCATATAAAAGTATAAGTCGTATAGAATTTTTTATATTGATATTACTTTAAAAATCTGGTGTGATACACGCACACAACTTCCTTTTACAGTGATAATTAGTCAAAAAATTGTTTTTAGCTTCCCTATACTACATTACATAAAACATAAAAAAAACTCATTTTAGAGGTATTCAACTGGAAAATCACCTATATATCACATCAATATGAATTAAAAATGTTACGTTTAAAAAAATCATTAGAGCCGTTTTTGAGGAAATCGAAAAAAACTGAAAAATCGCAAGAGTAAACACCATACTTCCGGATAGGCAATTTTCTTAAAAAGCTTGCTGTCGCGTCTACATAGTACACAAAACTTATATATGAAGTTGCAACGTCATATCTCTTTTCGTGTTTGAGATATTCTATTCACACACAGACTGACAGACAGACCAGTCAACAAAAACATGTTTTTGTTGGTCCAGGGGACTCTAAAACGTGAAGATCTGTTGAAAACTCAATTTCGAATTTTTTGGGTGAATCCAATTCTTTATTGTAAGAGGAAGTAAAAAGTGACTCAAACATGTTTCTACTTTTTCAGAATGTTTTTATAAATAACGAAAAGTAGTATATTCAATAATACTTTCCCTACTTGAGAAGAAAGTCAGTGTTGCTTGGAAAGTAGTTGAATATACGAAGGAAGTCGAGTAGTATTCGATTATTGTATATAATTTCGATTAACCAATAAACAATGCTTATCAGAATTAGTCTCCACTGATATTGACGGTTGTTTGGTATTATCTGCAATTTCATAACTACTTTGGTTGTATTTCATTACATTGGATAACGACAATACGAAAGTGAATATTGAATATAACTCGACGCCCTAAAACCAAAGTATATTCACAAATTAATACCTAACTTAATTATTGTTTCTTATATGAAGAAATATTGATATTTTGCGTTGCTTGTGATACCCTAGAGATAAAAGTATGGTTATAATTGGCTATGTTCTTTATATATTGAAATGGTTTATGTTATGACAATAATCATTATTCTTTAGCTATTACATCTGACTTTAGTAAACTTTAGTTTATTTTCAATCAATTCTCTTTTAAAATTGAATTTTTAGTAACTTTATATTATTAAATTGCTAACTCCGGTAGAAACATTTTTTTACTCTTAACTGAAACACAGGTCGGATTCGCTCATAATCTTGACTGCTTCTATTCCTAAAATTTGATTCTCTTATTTCATGACAACTTGTACGCCTGTCACCTATCACTTTGAATTATGCAAGTGCAAAATCAATTACAAATACTTTCTCGTTACATTACTTGTCATTCAACAAATATCAAATAGTAAGTGCTTCCCTCTTTAAAATTACTTCACACTTGTTATCTTTTTCATTCAGTTTTTTATTTAAATGCCTGTATTCTGTCACCTGTTCATGGACCTCGATACTCTCCTTTACCAAGCCAAACGCATCAATTAATCTCACAAAGATCTCCCAACGTCCAAACAAATCCTAGTACGAACTCCGCCAAAACACCTAGATCCGCAAAGACTTCCTGGCCAAAACACAACAAGGCACCTACCAACTTTCTCTAGTATTACTGTCAGCAACAAACGCCATTCACGTCTTTCTACCAAAATCTTCAAGCTACCGACGACCTAGTATCACGAACCTCGACTAGATACAAGTTACAAGATGTCACTTCAATGACAAACTTGTCGAATCAGAACTCCATTAGATGAAAACCTTCTATACACCCTATAAAAACGCTCACTCTGCTAACAATCTCGATGTAAACCACTTCCAGTAAAACCATTCCCTGTTATTCAATTCATATGATGTAATGTAATTTGGCAATAAACTCAGTTCGGCATCCCATCCCAGAAATTTGCTTTTGTAGATTATAACTGTATTACTTAGGTCAGGGGTGGCGAACCATTGGCACGCGTGCCATTGATGGCACGCCACAAAATAATTTAGGCACGACAGTAATTAAGGGATTTAGGTACCTAATCGAAACAATTTATATTTAACAATGAATTGAACATGAAGCTTCAAGGCGCAAATAAAACAATTATTGTTATGATAGATCTCATTCATGCTTTCGAAGCTAAACTGCAAGTTTTCAGTAACGATATTGTTACCAAAAACTACAAGTATTTCCCAAACTTGAAAAAAAATCTCCAGAGATTTGGATTTACATGGAAAACCAGAACAAGCAAAAGTAAATGAAAGGTTTAATTCGGTAATTAATTCTTCAATCAAAGAACTTTCAACGAGATTTTCTCAGTTCAAAGAATTATCGGAAACACTGAAATTTATTATATATCCTGATGTAACTTCACTTGATAAACTGAACTTGGCTAAATTTGATTGGTTGGAAATTGAATAAATTGAAATGCAGCTGATTGATTTCCAGTCTAGTTCAATATGGATTCAAAAATTTTTCGAAACAAGGAAAGAGTTGGAATTAAATGACATAGAAACACTATATGTATCAGGTAATATAAGTAAAAATGCCCATATCAAAATTATGGAAACGTGGAATTCAATTCCAGACACATTTAGCAGTCTGAAGAAGCTGGCTTTTGCTTTCTTAACAATATTTTCAGCTACCTATGCTTGTGAGTCATTATTTTCAGAAATTAATAACATTAAAGACTCGTGTAGAAGCCGTGTCTCAGATGAATCCAGTCTAGCTTGCATTCTGCTAAAAGTAACAAAGTATGAAGCTAATATAAGTTATTTAGCATCTAATTTGCAACAGCAGAAGTCGTATGAATTTTTTCTTTCATTTAAATAAACATAACACCACTATTGCTGTACAAAATGTATATTTTTTGTTGCAAATAAAGAGTTTTAAGTTGATAGTGTTTAGTTTTATTTTTTCCCCATTAATCACTAAGTCAAGATTGTTTGATGGCACGTCATGGCCTCATTAAACATATCTTTAGAAAAAATGGCACGTAGATGAATAAAGGTTCGCCACCCCTGACTTAGGTATTCTCACCATATACATTTTCTTCATCCATATCGTCTTCACATCTTTTAGTCTTTTAACATTTACTTTTTATTTTCACCGCGCCAATTTTAGTTAATTCACAACCCTTTTATATACCAAACAGCTAGTAACTTTTATAAAGGGTTTATTTTCGTAATTTTAACCTCTTACAAATGTATTACATGTTTTTGTGCCAAATTATTTTTTCATTCTTATAAATAAAAAATATCTCCTTAGTGGTTTGGTTTAACATATATTTTATAGTCTAACACACTGCAGAAACTTTATCATATTTGCCTAACACCCACTATGTTGAATGGTATTTCTCCATTAAGTATTTGTCATTAATCCCCTACTTCATTTCAGATAATAATTAAATTATGTTAGAATCTTACTGTTTCTTATATAGCTTCATTCAATTGAATTTTAAATTCTATTTCCTTTCTTTACCAAATACATTTTAATAATTTTTATACCCTTTTCATACTTAAATTCATCTTTGTAATTTTAATACTGTATTCTTTTACCCTTATTACTCTGATATTAAACCCTTATACTAAAGACCATTACAGTATTATTAACTAGTAAATACGTTGATTTATAGTTGTAAAACTGTTGATCCCAAAAATTTCGAAATTCAAGAATATTTACTTTTCTTCGAATTCAAAGTTTCAAGCTCTATTAATTTCCGTCATAAATATGCACAACAAAAATATGTGACGAAAGCACGAAGGGATTAAAATAAGTGTAAGTAAACGTTGGAGAAGGATATGAAACCATACTACAGCAAAAATAACAAATATAGTTGAAATAAGTTTATCGGAAACGAATGTTGATGAAAAGTGAAGACAACTTAAGAAAAAATCCTAGAGGCACCTAAAAAAATTTGTGGTCATAAATGCAAATAGAAAAAAATATGGCGAAGTTATTACTTGGAAAGTAAAGTAGACAAAAAGAACCGAGCATGGAAACAATAACTCAGAACAAAACAAGAACAAGATATACAAAGGTATAACCAAAAAAGACTAAAAGAAGCAGTAAAGCAAGAAAACGTGGTGAGTTGGTTGGGAATAATTTGTAAGGTCAATAGAAGAGAAGTTCTTAGACAATTACATATGTTTCCAGAAAACAGTCAAATAACTAAAAGATCAAGATGAAAAGTAAATCAAAAACATTAGAGACAGCGACTACAAACTAATTGCATAACATGAAGATGAAAAACAACATTATGTGGAAGTAGAAACTGCAATACAGAAACAACTTGAAAACCATGAAATTACTCCCGCCGAAACTGAGAAGGAAATAAAAAAAATAACAGAGCAGCCGGAAGAAGTACGGGGGGGGGGGGGGGATAAAACAAGAGAATTTATAACATTCATGTGCTAAAAAGTATAGAACACGGGAAACTCTCCAACGAAATAGAAAGGAAGCACAATAATGCCGATATATAGAAATGGAAACGATACTAACTAACTGTAACAATTACGGGGTCATCTGTTTAGCAGGAATAATAAAACAGGGATCAAATAGGGAAAAGGCTCTAAAACGAACAAGCAACATTTAAGAAGAAAAGATAAACTCAAAATTACATACTGTGGAATTGAAATAGAGGAAACAGCAGACTGGGGAAAATGATATCTGGCGTTCTTGGACTTAAGAACCACATTCGCTACAGTGTCGAGTAGGAAATTCTAGAGTGCTGTGAGAGATAACAGTTCACAGAAAAGTTGATAAATGTAGTTAAAAACCTACCAAATGTAATATAAGAATGAGCATAGCAGTTTATGATGGACCGAGGAATCAAACAAGGAAAAAGCTTAAGCCCTGTGTTATTCGTTATTTATTGACTATATGATACAATAACAAAAAAGGCGTTTAAATAAACATTGGACACTGAGAGATATGAATGTACAAAGTCTTGCGTTTACGGACGATACTAAAATAACAACAAAGAGCGGAAACGATCTACAGATAGCAGTAAACATATGAGTAGAAGAGTTCCAAAGAAAATGAATGTGTCACCGTGAATGTACTACATAAAGCAGTGTGGTAAAACAGGAACACGTAGAGCAAACGATCGTAAGAAAACTTCTAGAAGACGTGACTAGATATAAATACATACTTAAAAATTTTAATCAACAGTGGTGGAACAACAGAGCAAGAATTCCGTAATGGAAAGCTGGACTCTCGTGGAAAACCATAAAAGTAAAATAACAACCGTAATTAAATATAAAGAGACATAGAGTTAGCAACACCAGCATTAAAGCTAAGCTAGAACTCAAACTATTAAAACAAATGATTGAAACAAAATAGTTGAACCAGAACCAAAACGAAGATCAAGAATGCAGTGAAAAAACACCATAGAAAAGATGGCGAGAGAAGCAAAGACAGGACTATGCGCCTCAAGGCAAGGGAAATTATTAATATCACAAAATTGTGATTGCTGTCGTAGCTGTACTGTCGTGTCATGGAGTCGTTGACATTTCGCGTTTCTGGCAGTCCTGGCAGATAAATAAACTTTTTCATGAAGCACCACACTTAACAATACATTGAATTCATATCAGGCCTACATGGCAGTCCTGTCCAATCCGACGATCTGAAAATTCATGGTTCAAATAGCTAGTATTTCTGCTCGATAGTGACAGGGAGTTTCGTCATGCATAGAATATATTCTTTCGTGGATTAGCAGAGATACAGTTGAGTTGACATACCCTTACATATTCTCGGTATGTGAAAACAACTGTAGTAGCGTGTTATATATTGACAAGGAGGAGTTTCTTCCCATCAGCTAATACATTTTACTATACTTAAGGCCTAGTTCATCCCTTTTCTTTTTGACGTGAGCTTTCCCTCGAAGCTTGGTATTTAGGTTCCTTATTCTTGGTATGTGAAAACAACTGCATGTCTTCTAAAAGATTTTCGAAAACATGTATAACATTCAAATAATCGCATCAGAATGTTTTTATAAATAACGAAAAGTAGTATATTCAATAATACTTTCCCTACTTGAGAAGAAAGTCAGTGTTGCTTGGAAAGTAGTTGAATATACGAAGGAAGTCGAGTAGTATTCGATTATTGTATATAATTTCGATTAACCAATAAACAATGCTTATCAGAATTAGTCTCCACTGATATTGACGGTTGTTTGGTATTATCTGCAATTTCATAACTACTTTGGTTGTATTTCATTACATTGGATAACGACAATACGAAAGTGAATATTGAATATAACTCGACGCCCTAAAACCAAAGTATATTCACAAATTAATACCTAACTTAATTATTGTTTCTTATATGAAGAAATATTGATATTTTGCGTTGCTTGTGATACCCTAGAGATAAAAGTATGGTTATAATTGGCTATGTTCTTTATATATTGAAATGGTTTATGTTATGACAATAATCATTATTCTTTAGCTATTACATCTGACTTTAGTAAACTTTAGTTTATTTTCAATCAATTCTCTTTTAAAATTGAATTTTTAGTAACTTTATATTATTAAATTGCTAACTCCGGTAGAAACATTTTTTTACTCTTAACTGAAACACAGGTCGGATTCGCTCATAATCTTGACTGCTTCTATTCCTAAAATTTGATTCTCTTATTTCATGACAACTTGTACGCCTGTCACCTATCACTTTGAATTATGCAAGTGCAAAATCAATTACAAATACTTTCTCGTTACATTACTTGTCATTCAACAAATATCAAATAGTAAGTGCTTCCCTCTTTAAAATTACTTCACACTTGTTATCTTTTTCATTCAGTTTTTTATTTAAATGCCTGTATTCTGTCACCTGTTCATGGACCTCGATACTCTCCTTTACCAAGCCAAACGCATCAATTAATCTCACAAAGATCTCCCAACGTCCAAACAAATCCTAGTACGAACTCCGCCAAAACACCTAGATCCGCAAAGACTTCCTGGCCAAAACACAACAAGGCACCTACCAACTTTCTCTAGTATTACTGTCAGCAACAAACGCCATTCACGTCTTTCTACCAAAATCTTCAAGCTACCGACGACCTAGTATCACGAACCTCGACTAGATACAAGTTACAAGATGTCACTTCAATGACAAACTTGTCGAATCAGAACTCCATTAGATGAAAACCTTCTATACACCCTATAAAAACGCTCACTCTGCTAACAATCTCGATGTAAACCACTTCCAGTAAAACCATTCCCTGTTATTCAATTCATATGATGTAATGTAATTTGGCAATAAACTCAGTTCGGCATCCCATCCCAGAAATTTGCTTTTGTAGATTATAACTGTATTACTTAGGTATTCTCACCATATACATTTTCTTCATCCATATCGTCTTCACATCTTTTAGTCTTTTAACATTTACTTTTTATTTTCACCGCGCCAATTTTAGTTAATTCACAACCCTTTTATATACCAAACAGCTAGTAACTTTTATAAAGGGTTTATTTTCGTAATTTTAACCTCTTACAAATGTATTACATGTTTTTGTGCCAAATTATTTTTTCATTCTTATAAATAAAAAATATCTCCTTAGTGGTTTGGTTTAACATATATTTTATAGTCTAACACACTGCAGAAACTTTATCATATTTGCCTAACACCCACTATGTTGAATGGTATTTCTCCATTAAGTATTTGTCATTAATCCCCTACTTCATTTCAGATAATAATTAAATTATGTTAGAATCTTACTGTTTCTTATATAGCTTCATTCAATTGAATTTTAAATTCTATTTCCTTTCTTTACCAAATACATTTTAATAATTTTTATACCCTTTTCATACTTAAATTCATCTTTGTAATTTTAATACTGTATTCTTTTACCCTTATTACTCTGATATTAAACCCTTATACTAAAGACCATTACAGTATTATTAACTAGTAAATACGTTGATTTATAGTTGTAAAACTGTTGATCCCAAAAATTTCGAAATTCAAGAATATTTACTTTTCTTCGAATTCAAAGTTTCAAGCTCTATTAATTTCCGTCATAAATATGCACAACAAAAATATGTGACGAAAGCACGAAGGGATTAAAATAAGTGTAAGTAAACGTTGGAGAAGGATATGAAACCATACTACAGCAAAAATAACAAATATAGTTGAAATAAGTTTATCGGAAACGAATGTTGATGAAAAGTGAAGACAACTTAAGAAAAAATCCTAGAGGCACCTAAAAAAATTTGTGGTCATAAATGCAAATAGAAAAAAATATGGCGAAGTTATTACTTGGAAAGTAAAGTAGACAAAAAGAACCGAGCATGGAAACAATAACTCAGAACAAAACAAGAACAAGATATACAAAGGTATAACCAAAAAAGACTAAAAGAAGCAGTAAAGCAAGAAAACGTGGTGAGTTGGTTGGGAATAATTTGTAAGGTCAATAGAAGAGAAGTTCTTAGACAATTACATATGTTTCCAGAAAACAGTCAAATAACTAAAAGATCAAGATGAAAAGTAAATCAAAAACATTAGAGACAGCGACTACAAACTAATTGCATAACATGAAGATGAAAAACAACATTATGTGGAAGTAGAAACTGCAATACAGAAACAACTTGAAAACCATGAAATTACTCCCGCCGAAACTGAGAAGGAAATAAAAAAAATAACAGAGCAGCCGGAAGAAGTACGGGGGGGGGGGGGGGGATAAAACAAGAGAATTTATAACATTCATGTGCTAAAAAGTATAGAACACGGGAAACTCTCCAACGAAATAGAAAGGAAGCACAATAATGCCGATATATAGAAATGGAAACGATACTAACTAACTGTAACAATTACGGGGTCATCTGTTTAGCAGGAATAATAAAACAGGGATCAAATAGGGAAAAGGCTCTAAAACGAACAAGCAACATTTAAGAAGAAAAGATAAACTCAAAATTACATACTGTGGAATTGAAATAGAGGAAACGGCAGACTGGGGAAAATGATATCTGGCGTTCTTGGACTTAAGAACCACATTCGCTACAGTGTCGAGTAGGAAATTCTAGAGTGCTGTGAGAGATAACAGTTCACAGAAAAGTTGATAAATGTAGTTAAAAACCTACCAAATGTAATATAAGAATGAGCATAGCAGTTTATGATGGACCGAGGAATCAAACAAGGAAAAAGCTTAAGCCCTGTGTTATTCGTTATTTATTGACTATATGATACAATAACAAAAAAGGCGTTTAAATAAACATTGGACACTGAGAGATATGAATGTACAAAGTCTTGCGTTTACGGACGATACTAAAATAACAACAAAGAGCGGAAACGATCTACAGATAGCAGTAAACATATGAGTAGAAGAGTTCCAAAGAAAATGAATGTGTCACCGTGAATGTACTACATAAAGCAGTGTGGTAAAACAGGAACACGTAGAGCAAACGATCGTAAGAAAACTTCTAGAAGACGTGACTAGATATAAATACATACTTAAAAATTTTAATCAACAGTGGTGGAACAACAGAGCAAGAATTCCGTAATGGAAAGCTGGACTCTCGTGGAAAACCATAAAAGTAAAATAACAACCGTAATTAAATATAAAGAGACATAGAGTTAGCAACACCAGCATTAAAGCTAAGCTAGAACTCAAACTATTAAAACAAATGATTGAAACAAAATAGTTGAACCAGAACCAAAACGAAGATCAAGAATGCAGTGAAAAAACACCATAGAAAAGATGGCGAGAGAAGCAAAGACAGGACTATGCGCCTCAAGGCAAGGGAAATTATTAATATCACAAAATTGTGATTGCTGTCGTAGCTGTACTGTCGTGTCATGGAGTCGTTGACATTTCGCGTTTCTGGCAGTCCTGGCAGATAAATAAACTTTTTCATGAAGCACCACACTTAACAATACATTGAATTCATATCAGGCCTACATGGCAGTCCTGTCCAATCCGACGATCTGAAAATTCATGGTTCAAATAGCTAGTATTTCTGCTCGATAGTGACAGGGAGTTTCGTCATGCATAGAATATATTCTTTCGTGGATTAGCAGAGATACAGTTGAGTTGACATACCCTTACATATTCTCGGTATGTGAAAACAACTGTAGTAGCGTGTTATATATTGACAAGGAGGAGTTTCTTCCCATCAGCTAATACATTTTACTATACTTAAGGCCTAGTTCATCCCTTTTCTTTTTGACGTGAGCTTTCCCTCGAAGCTTGGTATTTAGGTTCCTTATTCTTGGTATGTGAAAACAACTGCATGTCTTCTAAAAGATTTTCGAAAACATGTATAACATTCAAATAATCGCATCCGGTCATTCTAGGTGGGACATTATGGACACCCGTTTGTTATTCTATCCCATACATTCACCGAATATATCTTCTGAATCTTAGGTTATCTTGTATCATGTGGTTTCTCCACTTACCGTTGATTAAAATTAAAATGTCGTTCCTGGTGAATATACACTCATGCATGAATAAAACTGCTTTAAGACAATTGTAAAGCCACTGACAGAATTCAACTCACCTTTCTGGGTCTTCAGGGGCCTGCATCATTTGAAAATTATAAGCGTACTGCAGATCTTCACAGAGGGTTCGCTAAACTACTCCATTATAATAATAATAATAATAATAATAATAAGTCCCATTATTCCCCTCGGGGACATAGGGTGTTGATGAACTCCTGCCATCTTCGTCTATCTCTTGCTAATCTGTTCAATTCTGCGATTGTCATGTCCGTTTCTTCCTTTACCGTCCTGCGCCAAGTTATCCTCGGTCGGCCCTTCTTCCTCGAGCCCTGTGGATTCCATTCAAGTACTGCTTTGCTCGGTTCTTCTTTACTTTTTTGTAGTGCATGCCCTAGCCATCCATATTTTCTACGTCTTATTTGCTCGTTTATGTTTTGTTGTTTTGTTCTTATCTTCAATTCCTCATTCGTTATTGTCTCAGGCCACCAAATTTTAAGTATGTTCCTTAGACACCTATTCACAAAAGTTTGAAGTTTCTTTTTTATTGCACTCGTTACACACCACGATTCGGAACCATACAACATTACTGGTATCACCGTTGCATTGAACACTCTTAATTTTGTATTTATGTTAATGTTACTTGCTCGCCAGATCTTGTTCATATTACAGAATGCTCCCCTTGCCTTATTTAGTCGTTGTTCAATATCTTGTATAGATCCACCTTCACATGCCAATATACTTCCTAAATATGTAAAGCTGTCAACTTTTTGTATGACTTCCCCTTCGTAGAGCAGATTATTATTAGTTTGCGTATTTACACTCATTAATTTTGTTTTAACTTTGTTTATTTTTAGGCCTTTCTTACTAGATTCAGCTTGTAGATCACGTAGTTTTTCACTCATTTGTTGTAGGTTATGCAATATTAGGCACACATCATCTGCATATTCTAAGTCTTCCAAGGTGTTAGTCAGATTCCAAGTAATTCCTCTCTTTTTGTTTTTGCATGTGTTTTCCATAATTTCATCCATTATGATAATGAATAACAGAGGGGATAAAATGCATCCTTGACGCACACCGGTCTCTGCTGAGAAAGGTTCGGACAGTTTTCCTTTATGCAAAACTCTACATTTATATTCTGTATATCCTGCTCTTATTAGACGTATCAATTTGTCTGGCAATCCTCTATTTTTTAATGCAACCCAAATGCATTCTCGATGTATAGAATCGAATGCTTTTTCATAATCTATGAATAGAATATGCAGTGGCGATTTATATTCCATAGATTGTTCTGCGATAATTCTTAAGGTGTTGATATTGTCGATACACGATCTCCCTTTTCGGAATCCACTTTGTTCTTTACGTAGGTCTGCATCTAACACGTCTATTATTCTATTTAGAATTATTTTGTAGAAAATCTTGTTAACTACGCTTAGCAGACTAATCCCACGCCAGTTGTCACACTTCTGTAGGTCTCCCTTTTTTGGGATCTTAATTATAGTACCTTCTCTCCAATCTTTTGGGAAGTTTTCTTCAGTCCAAACTTTTTCTATTAATGGATGTAGCAAGTTTATCGAGGATGTGATGTCTAATTTCAGTATATCGGCCGTGATCTGATCTACACCCGGGGCCTTCCCATTCTTCATCTGTTTTGGTTTATTTGTAGTTCCTCTCTCTCGATAATTTCTGGTATTTGTATCGTATCACTTTTAACATTCATAACTTCTTCGAAATGTTCCTTCCACCTTTGTACTTGTTCTTCTGTTGAAGTTAATATTTCTCCGTCTTTGTTCTTTGTTGGTACCTCTATTCTGTTTCCCTTTTTGCCCGCTATTTTATTTATTATCTTGTATAATACCTTACTATTTCCAATATTTGCTGCTACCTGTGCTTTTTCAGCTAGTTTTTCTATATTGTTTGTTTTATCTTTTTTAATGCTATTCCTCACTTCCTTACTCGCTATTCGATATTGTCGCTGTATTTCTTTCTTCACTTCTTCATTGTTCGATTGCAGTCCTCTTTGTTTCAGTGATTTCCTTTTTTTAATTTTATCCCAGGTCGTTTGACTGATCCATTCGCGAATGGATCAGTGCAGTCTATAAACGCGCAAATAAGTGTATCGAAGTGGGCGGTGGCGTTTTCGAAAATTTGTCGTAAATTAATGCTATTTTGTTTATTTTTGTAATTCATTTTGTAACAAATTTTTGTTTGCTTTTTAAATTATACAATTAATCAAAATATCTCCGAAACAAATGAAAATCGGACTTGAACATATGAGTTTATTTTGCTTATTTTGACTTCCTCAATATGTCTTCAAAATATTGCCACTTCCTCCCGAATCACCCTGTATAATCCATTCAGCTAACTCCCGTGACGTTTACGCTGTCGAATGAAAATTTTGGAGTGTACTTTATTTACAGAACCTATCAACTTTTTTAGTGAATGTACCTAACGTCAAACTTGTAAGTAAGGTTATGAAAAATTATTTGTTATTTTGCTAAACTTAAATATGAATCGTAGTTTTAGTGAAACAAAGTAAAAACATAATTTATTAATAACTTTAGTAAGTAATCTTGTATTATATATGCAACTAAATAAAATGAAATGCAATTTAATAATTCAAATGTCAAAGTGAAAGTAAAAAAACAAAACCTTGAAATTTAAAGTAAAAATGGCGCCAACATAAAATGCAAAAATTACTAACACCCTACTAGCGATTTTCATATTAACCAACTGATAATGACTTTTACGTCACGGGAGTTTTCTGAATGGATTATAGTTAGGTTGTACATTTCTTTGGAAACTGTGTGATGTGTTGTCTTCAATACTGCTGAATAACTTAAAATACAAGCTAAGTAAAGTACATTTT
>CALNHX010001870.1:108888-201606 GCA_940337035.1 Agriotes lineatus | reverse complement strand
CTGTATATAGGTTACTAAGAGTTGGGCAAACAACGGGATACATTTTGATTGGTTTGGATCACTTTTTACAAGGCAGGTGTGATAAAAGTGCCCTTTTTACATATTTTGTAACATGTTACGACCGATAGTTTCACATATGCAAATCGAAATCTTAACTAAATCGGCCGTATATTCTTAATAGTCGGTTCTAGAGATCCTAAGAATGGCCAATACTCTGAAAACTCTCCCATCAAAGGCAATTTAGCCAGGTTGTGTCCATAACCTCTTTGTTCGACATACGTCAAGTATCAAATTTGGATCAAAAATGTATGTCAAATCAGGCTGTTTGCCCAACTCTTAGTAAACTATATACAGGATCTCTAGGCTTGTGTGGCTCGTAGCGCCATCTTGCTGGAAATAAAAATTGACTATGTCTATACGGTCCAGTCTAGGCCAAATACAGTCAATTTTCTTTCCTTGTACACAATATACAGTGTGTCACAGGATGAATGTTGGAAAAGGTGCGATGGGCTAAACATTTTTGAATTTTATTTTAATATTGTGGGATTAAGTCCTGATTGGTTTGAAGAGACTTTCAAACATATTTTCAGTTTTTAAATAACAAGTCGGCCTTGGCCGTGAAGCGAAAACTATTTTCTCTTCAGGTAAACTACCCTTTCTGTTCATGATACGGTAAAATTTTACTAAGAAAGGTTGTTCAGAATGAGAAATTATGGCCTTATAGAAAAATTCAGAAAAATCTACGTACTTAGATTAAACCGTCATTTTAAAATAGATATTTATGTATTTAGTGTGTAAAGAGGGCCATTTTGGTATGAGGATGCGAGTTTCGTGCCGAGCGGTAGCGAGGCGCGAAAAAGCAACCGAATACCAAAATGGCTCTTTACACTCGAAATACATACAAAATTTTTTCTACGGTCCTAAATAAATGACAAAATTATTAAATAATTAAAATTTCGATTCACCCCAATTGATGAAGTCGTTGTACCGCCGTTCATAGAGGCCGCGCGATTTGGCCGGCAACAACTCGTTGGTTCCTGTCTGGGTCGCTTCAAATACTCCAGGCGGGGTGCAATTATCTTCAGATTCCATCTTCAACTTCAACAAAACTCACAAACTCAATAAATCTGTTGCGTGATGATGGACGCACCGTGGTGCAATTGTCAATAATTTTAGCCAGTTCCAGAAAAATGACGAATAACAATAATAATCAGGTTAGCCATGGCGATGCGTAAAGTAAAATGAAGTGACGCGATTATTTCATTAAGACATTGTTTACGTGGTTGCGATGCTAAAATGGTTACTAGGGAAAAAATGTGTGAATCGCTAACTTTTCGCATTGACAGTGAGCGCTTAATAGTCAGTTTTAGAGGTGACCGTAGAAAATAGATATTTATGTATTTAGTGTGTAAAGAGGGCCATTTTGGTATGAGGATGCGAGTTTCGTGCCGAGCGGTAGCGAGGCGCGAAAAAGCAACCGAATACCAAAATGGCTCTTTACACTCGAAATACATACAAAATTTTTTCTACGGTCCTAAATAAATGACAAAATTATTAAATAATTAAAATTTCGATTCACCCCAATTGATGAAGTCGTTGTACCGCCGTTCATAGAGGCCGCGCGATTTGGCCGGCAACAACTCGTTGGTTCCTGTCTGGGTCGCTTCAAATACTCCAGGCGGGGTGCAATTATCTTCAGATTCCATCTTCAACTTCAACAAAACTCACAAACTCAATAAATCTGTTGCGTGATGATGGACGCACCGTGGTGCAATTGTCAATAATTTTAGCCAGTTCCAGAAAAATGACGAATAACAATAATAATCAGGTTAGCCATGGCGATGCGTAAAGTAAAATGAAGTGACGCGATTATTTCATTAAGACATTGTTTACGTGGTTGCGATGCTAAAATGGTTACTAGGGAAAAAATGTGTGAATCGCTAACTTTTCGCATTGACAGTGAGCGCTTAATAGTCAGTTTCACCTTGTCTATAATGAATTTTCACTATTTCTATATGTGTATCGTGCCATTTTCTTAAATCGGATGGTTTTTACTGAGAAATGTCAAGGATTCAAGGCTTGCTATTCAACAGGTCAAAAATGCTGCGAAATTTAAAATGGGACTTCTTAATGGAAAACCCTATACTTACTATATTAGTCCAGTCATTAGATGCATAATAATTATGTTTTGGTGCAAAAGCCGGCGGAGTTTTGAAACTTGACAGAAGTGCAGACTTGGAGGTCCTTAACATGCACCTAAGTTTGCGACCTCATGCGACCATCGCTAGCGCCACCATCTTCAAAACATTTCGGCCAAAATCAGTTTCTGGCATATAACTCGGTTCCTGTGGGTTTTAGAAAATAAATGTCCGATGAAAAGTTGAAGATAATAAAATTTTGGTGGATCATTGTCCATTGCCACTATACACCTGCCATCCATTACATTTAGGAAAGGAAGCAGTTGATCCACCACCCACCTCTAAAAATGTCGCCATTCATATTTTGAAGACTATCTTTATATTCAACTTTGTTTCCAAAATTACCTTACATCCATTTAAAGAACCAGCATGTTATACAGTGAACCTTTTGCCTTCATTTTAATTTTGTTTGGAGTACCTCTTAATTCTTTATCATGAACCCAGATGCGTATCTGTGAACCATTTCTGTAGATCCATGTTTCGTCAAGAAATATAATATTTATTTATATATTAAGGGAATAATCAATAGATGGCAAGAGGAAATGTTTAAAGCGCGACGCCAAGCGGAGAGCTGTACATTTTCCGAGGTCTATAATCGTTATTACAGGTCTATAATCATGATTAGAGCTCTACAATCGTGATTATGCTCGTGGTACTCGTAGTACATACAACGTTTTATTTTATTTTGGTTCTCAAAAGGATTCAGTATTTTGGGTACAGATTACTGCGTCATCGTTGTGCTGGCTTTGCAGTTGACGTGAACGGTCTTATCTAATAGTTTATTAACGTCAAATATATGTGAACGTTTTTAAAACTGAGTATGTCCTGGAATGGTCTAGCTTCTAGCAGAAAATTTAACATCAGAGCCAGTGTCATGGCCTGGAACATTATACGTACAGTGCTAATATACAGAATGCGAGCATAGGTAATCAAATGAGTTAGACTACAGTTTATGGGCTTTGTATGCGTTAGATAGAAATAGACATATACGATTTAAAATCTAGTATCCTAAGATTCAGTGTTTTCTGAAAACAAAACACCTTCATTCTGCGGATGCTAGATGTTAATCGCATCTAGTTCTATTCCTGTCTAACGCATACAAATCCCATGAACTGTATTCTAGCGCATTTGATTACCTATGTTCGCATTCTGTATATTAGCACTGTTTACCGTCTTGATGAAGTTCGTCATGTTCTCATACTATTGACGCATCACAATATCTATATCTAACACTTTGATGTCAAAACTGCAGACACTCTAGATCTAGAACATACGCAAAAACAGATCACAGTTACCTAATAAACGCACATTTGACAGCTAATCATCAAACATGATTCAAAATAGTTGGCGTAATCGATGCACACGCTTCTATGATTCATTTTACTTCGACACGAAGTGTACGAAGTATTGAAATTCCCTCATATCGAAAACCACTCTGAGTCAAATATCTCTAAAATTCGTGCCAACCGACTAATGAACTCACTATACCAATCTTCACCTCGGCTGTGCGGATCTTTTGGTGAAGACCCGAGCCCACTAGGTCCCTCCCTCGTATTGGAGGGTGCCTAAACGTGCTGTGCGGTGTACGTATGTTCGTATGTGTACACGATTCCGGTCGCCAGGAACCTTGCTGAAGTCTTGGATCATTTTCGTACGATAGGTCCTCCGAAAATGAAGGCAACATCAACTTTTGAGGTATGGTCGAAGGCAAAAAAAATTTTTTTAGGGTTTTTTTTTTGTTAAATGACTGGTTCATAACATTTCATTGTATTAGCGGAACGGAGTGATGTTGAGTGTCAAAGTATTCTTGGAAAGCACGGAAGGACGCTTTTCTTTGGTTGGGGGGGGGGGGGTACCGTATATTTATTTATATCTTTTCGATATCAAATGGCGTTTGGTATACCTATTCCATCACGGTACACCATACAAAGTCAAATTGGGTAAGATCGGGACTTCGCGGAGCGTTCATTCATCTTCCAATCCAATCTTTCCCATAAATGTTATTCAAATAATTCCATACATCTCAACGGTAGTACAGCGACGCCATAATTTTGCAACCACATTTACTATTTAGTGGAAAAAATAGATGTCGTTTACTGTTGGTTTCATTAAAAAAAAGAAGTGGGGCCCAATGCTATGATCGCACAATATACCACTCCAAATATTGTATTCAAAATTTCTTACGGGTTTTCTCTTACTATCTATCATACGGTAATTGATTTAGACAAGCTGGCAATATTGAGAAATATCAATCGCCATCGTCATGGTCGTTATCCCTTTCTCGTAAAAGATTTAGGCAATTAAGACGCAACAATTGCCAAAGACAGATTGAAAAATTGTAGTTGAATACAACTTCGGTGTTTATTGCGGCATGGTACCGATAAGAATCAAATATGGCATTACTACTCAGCCTTAGTCATTATCACTACTATAGAGCTACGTTAACTATGTAAACTGCTGGACAAAATTATTGGATCACAGAAAAAAATTTTCTTAAAGGTCTCTAGTCTTTTCAGAAGAGATGCAGTTGTTTCGATTTGTTATTGCAAAGTGTAGTTGGCTGCAATAAATGTCTCTTCATAATACTCCTTTTTACGATTGCGAAGCTGTAAGACTTATACTAATATGAAAAATTTTGTTTTCAGAATATTTTTTTGTGATGCGATAATTTTGTCCAGCAGTTTATATAGAAAATACACACCCTTTACGCTTCCTTGCGTATATGCAATCTAATAAACTACTTCCCAGAACGTGCACACTAAATGTACGGTTTACGTGACTTGCGACATTTGCGGCGCTGTAGAACGGTAAATAATTGTTCGAATAGAAAAATACTCACATACAAATTTTATGCAAATTAGTTATTCTACAAAAAATATAAGAATATTTTTTATCGTAGGATTAACTGAAAGCTATATATTTAAGTAAAACCCATTTCAACCCTTTTGAATTGTTATGCGCACGAGAAAAGGGCATTTCTAAAAGTTGTGAGGAATTTCATAAACTACAAACTTGTATTGATGCAATTCCAGTGCCAGAGCAACAGGAAACGAGAAATTGCTGAAAAACTGTTTTCAACACTTCTTCCGATATTGCGGAAAAACAATTTCTCCGATCGATCCGAAAACTTAAAGTTAGACTCAAGAGCACAGCCCCTCACCCAGCCATTAACACAAAATGCTGTTACCAAGAATTGTATTTAAAAATTCCCTGGCGCCTGTACTATTTATTTGCCTTGGTCCTACGAGCCTCGGCAACTAAATCTACATTCGTGATAAAAAAAGCTAAACTTCAGTGCCTTGGTAGTACTATTTTTTGAAATCGGCAGTGAAGAACATCGAAATCGTCATTAAGGCCCTGAACACACGGGATTCCGTTTCCCAGATTCGGTATGCGGGATACAGAATCTGAGTCTGTTCAGACACGGCGACTGAATCTCAGACGCGGGCCTTCAGTCACATGCAGTGCCGTGCTGTTATGGACCTAGCATTGCTGTTCTTGGTTTCTGTCGAATTAGTATAGAAGTGATGTGTTTAAAGTCAGAGATTAGGCTCTCCTAAGCTAATAAATTTTTCATTGTCAAATAATGTACATTCTATGATCGTTGTATAGTAAGGAACGCCTTGCTTATTCGATTTAAATAGAAGTTGAAGAAAATCTGCTACGCCTATGACATGATATCATATGTTCTGGCTTGCAAAAGTAGGCGAGTCCTGGTCGTGGTACACGTGGACTCATATCCTCTATATGCTCCAATGGTAAATCGGTATCCGAGATACAGAATTTGTGGCCGGCGGCCGAAATGGAGAGATAAGGAAAATCGGCCGCCGGCGACACATTCCGTATCTCGGATACCGATTTACTATTGGAGCATATAGAGGATATGAGTCCACGTGTACCACGACCTGGACTCGCCTACTTTTGCAAGCCAGAACATATGATATCATGTCATAGGCGTAGCAGATTTTCTTCAACTTCTATTTAAATCGAATAAGCAAGGCGTTCCTTACTATACAACGATCGTAGAATCTACATTATTTGACAATGAAAAATTTATTAGCTTAGTAGAGCCCAATCCCTGACTTTAAATACAGCACTTCTAGACTAATTCGACAGAAACAAAGAACAGCAATGCTAGGTCCATAACAGCACGGCACTGCAAGTGACTGAAGGCCCGCGTCTGAGATTCAGTCGCCGTGTCTGAACAGACTCAGATTCTGTATCCCGCATACCGAATCTGGGAAACGGAATCCCGTGTGTTCAGGGCCTTAAATACTATAAATCGGCAGTGAAGTAATCCATTGTTTTACGACTTTTTGTTGGCGGCTGAGCGATAGGTAAACGTCAACCGACGCCAACATAACCTACAAAGGTTGGTTAATAGTTATTTTTCGTTGACCGCTTGTTAATTTCAATATTAATGAATTATTTTTCCTAAAAAAGGATGGATTAATAGACGTTATTAATACACTGTTTTTGATTAATACACACTTTTTCATTAATTAACTGTTTTTTTAAAAAGGAAGTATTAATAGATCTATTAATACACTGTTTTTGATTAATACACTCTTTTTCATTAATTAACTGTTTTTGTGATTTTGACGTTTTGATGATATTTTGCATGGAGGTTAGTTGTATTAATCAAATTTTTCGCCACAAAAAAAGATTTTGCGGTCAACGAAAAAATTTTGTAATCAACTCGTTTGTTAATGGGCGATTAATAATCTCAACTATTAAAGGCACTCACTCGCTATCGCTCGTTCGTGCTTTAAACAGTTTCGATTATTAATCGCCTTCATTAACACACTTGTTGGTTAAATAACTATTAACAAACAAGTATGTTAATGAGAGCGATTAATAATCGAGAAATTTTAAAGCGCAAGCGCTAGCGAGCGCGTTAATTGTAGAGATAATTAATCGCCGATTAACATACGAGTTAGTTACAATATTTTTCCGTTGATCGTATATTATTAATTTGAAGGAAACCTCATTTTATTCCCTGAAAAGAATTTGACACTTAAAGTATTGACATTAATGGTACCCGGTGACCATAAATGGTTGTGATTTTGTTCTTAAGTTGACACTGTTTATGTAGGTGGCACTGTAAGTCTATGTCAAATTCGAGGTTAGCAGGTTATGTTTGAATTTGACATAGACTTACAGTGCCACCAACATAAACAGATTTTTAAAAATCATTCATTACATTAATAAAAATCTGGTGTGATACACTCACACAACTTCCTTTTACAGTGATCTTATAATTAGTCAAAAATTTCATTTTTAATTTTTAAGCATTTGTCAAAAATTTTCAAAAATGACAAATTCTGCAAAAACGGTACAAAATCGAGTGTTAGTTGAAGAGACAAATTTTCTCTAGAATTATAAGCTGATTTCAAAAATGTAATTATATACCGGGTGTTCTATTTAAAATAAGAGTTAATAAAAAAAATAGACAAAAAAACAAAAGAAACCCATTTTAGAAGTATTCAACTGGAAAATCAACTATCTCACATCAATACACATTAAAAATTTAATAAAAATGTAAAGTTTAAAAAAAATCGTTAGAGCCGTTTTAGAAAAAATCGAAAAAAACTGAAAAATCACAAGAGTAAACACCTACTTCCGGTTATGCGATTTTCTTCAAAAGCTTGCTGTCGCATCTACATAGTACACAAAACTTATATATGAAGTTTCAACGCCATACCTCTTTCCGTTTTTGAGATATTCTGTTCACAGACAGACACACACACAGACAGACCAATGAAAAAAAATATGTTTTTTGGGATCAGGGGACTCTAAAACGTGAAGATCCGTTGAAAACTCAATTTCGAATTTTTGGGGTGAATCCAATACTTCCTTTATAACAGGTGGCGCAAAAGTAATCACCCTATCGGAACATGCTCTCATTTTTGCAAATGGCATCTTATGTCATCGCGACTTTGACATTCGTGAAGCAAACAGAAGCAGAATACACATAAACAAACCATGGATCGCTATACTCCTCAAGAACGCGGAATAATTTGTGTCAATGTTTTTGATAAATAATCGGTCAGTGCTTTTGGCTCCACGTGAAATTTGTTGTCGATTCCCTGGTCGTGTGGCATCAAATGTGCAAACACTGTGGCGTTTAGCCACTCGCCTCGAGCAGACTGGCTCAATACGGGACAGTTTCAGACGTGGCCGGCCCCGGAGTAGCCGTTCGGTCGAGAATATCGCTGCTGTGGCTGCAGATGTCCAAGAGGACCCTCAAACATCCACCAGACGATGGACCACGCACTTGGGTATCGGTAGACGGTCTTTACAGCGAATTTTGGTGAAAAACTTAAAGATGTTCCCTTACAAGTGCAACCGCACACACAGCATGAACGACAGTGGATATTCTGAAGCAAGCTTTTCCCGACCGCTTCATCTCTCGTTTTGAGGATCTCCACTGGCCCGCAAGATCGGCCGATTTGACCGTTCCAGACTTCTTTCTTTGGGGTTTTCTGAAGTCGCGGGTCTATACGAACAAGTCACAGACCTTGGCGGCCCTAAAGGAAAACATCTGACTAGAAGTGGAGAATTTATCGCCAGAAGTTTTGAGAAAATGAAACAATTTTTTGGCTTTGCCAAATTGTTTCGCGTTTTACAATTATTTCAGGCTTCACCTATATATTTTTATTCAAATTATAATTCCTTTACATTTCGAATTGTTAACATTTTCCAAAGCCGCTTATTTGTACCTGGATTTGAGTTCATATCATTGCACGATGCCCTCTTCTGACCTGCGCTATCTTATCAGAAGGCCGTGGTATGCGAGCTTTCCTCTTGTGGAACGCATCGTCGCACTGGCACTTGCAATTGTCACCTTTGTTAAGTCACATCATGTGTGCGCAACTTTATAATTACGTTAGTGAGCTGGTTACTCATATCAGGTATGTGTTCGCACGGCTTGTTGATATCAACGGTAGTAATTGTATTTTCTCTCGTTAGCTCTTTTCTTGGAAATTCTAATTAACATTCGAACAAAAACGTTGTGGACCTGCTGCTTAATATTGGGAACGCTCCGAAATATCTTCTCGACCCCTATGATAACACTAGACGCTGAATGTAGGATGTCGTTTAGCCCGCTTTAAGCTGTTTCGATCCCTGCCTGCCACAGTTTTTTCTACCGATAAGGTTAGTTTCCAAGATTATTAATTACATCGACCGTCAACGAGTTTTGGGTTCGGGCAAATTACTTCGGCAGCCTGCAACGATTTGCGAATTTTTAATAACCATTATTACTTGAAATTATTATCGCCTGTCCATGGCAATGTTTAAATGCACTTTGTTATCTACAATGTAATTCCAAGGGCTTGATTTGTTTGCAGCCTTTGAACTTTAAATTGTTATCACGTGCTCAAAGCATTAATTAAATGTACTGTATCATTAACAGTGTAATTCAAATGCATTATTTGTTTGCAATTGGTAACTTTTAATCCATATTCACATGATCATTTTTACGTCTATTAATTACATGCTTTTGTAAAAAAGTGCTTTCACGCTACTTTGTGTCAACACCGAGATAACGGCTAAAACACATGATTGGAATAAGCTTAATCCTTCATTAAATTGTGATCACATGTAAATTAAGGACCCTAAAAGAGGTTCAATTTTTATTATATGCGTGCTGCATTTTTCATGCATATTGGAAACGTTATATTTAAATATATTGAAATTATGACAATAATAATTTATCAATGATCTTACATGACAGCTATTTATTATTTATTAAATAAACTTTAGCTGGTTGTAATTATTTTGTTATTTACTCGAGATCTTTACGGTCTCTGGCGCCCTGTATTCCTTTATTAAAAGAGCCTGTAGAAGCACAGCTGATGAGTTGAATCTGCGATCCAAGGCCACCGAAATTAAGCTAGCCGGCCATCGCGGTAAGTACAAAAAAAACCTTTCAGAGCTTCCGCGGTGTATAACGGAATAGGGGGGTTGATCTGCGATTGTACTACCATTATTATTAGTAACCAATCGCAGGGTGGCTTCTCTATTTTTGTTACAAAAAGTCATGAAAAATGCTGTGAAACGAGCCCAAATTTTCATCAACTCTGGCGGTGTCCACTTGACTGATATTGTCTTCGAGACTTAATGGAAAAAAAATTAAACGTCTAAATAAACAAAATCAACAAACAGAACCAATTCTTTTCATTTACAAACAAAGTTACTGCCTTAGGAAATCGAGTGAGGACTTTTGCGCCACCTTGTAGTAAAAGGAAGTAAAAAATCATTCATTAATAAGGGTCATTAATTGACGATTCTCTATACATAATGAAACCCATAAATAAACGATCAACGGAAAAACGTTGTAAGTTCACGATTTACAGATTTCAAAAACAGAAAAAAATTTACCCCTCCGCACTGAAGTTCCCTTTTTATGTCTCATGTGGCTTACTTGCCTTGTCCATACGGGGCTCGGCAACTAAGTACACATTCGTGATAAAAAGTTAAACTTCGGTGGCTTGGTATAGAAATTACTAGAGTCCCTGTATATAGGTTACTAAGAGTTGGGCAAACGAGGGGATACATTTTGATTGGTTTGAATCACTTTTTGCAAGGGGTGTTTGATAAAAGTGTCTTTTTTACATATTTTGTAACTTGTTACGACCGATAGATTCGGTGCCGGAAAATTCACCGCCAACAATTCACCGTCAACAATTCACCGCCAACAGTTCACCGAAACACAATTCACCGCCACGACAATTCATCGCGGCAGCAGTTCACCGCAAGTATAATTCATCGCGACAAAAACTTAATTTATCTGTGAAGAATTTAAAAATTTAGAAACATACAAAAAATTTAGTTGAACTTGTTTCATTTAGTTATATAAAATAAAAATTAAAACATTTTATTAAAAAACTTTAATAAAAACCAGAAAATAATACAATTTAGAACATGTTGATAAAGGAACATTATCAAATTTATATAGAAATATATGGAGTAAACTAGAATAATTCACCGCGACAATTCTTTTCTGTTGGATAATCTATTTTTGCGAGGGATCATAAAATTAAATAGGCTTTTAATAGCTGTACTTAATAAGTACTAACTATAGTATCACTGCTTATGACAATTACTGGAAGTTATTTTTACAAACTACTTAATCCATTTTCAAGGAATCGAGGACATCAAGTTTAATTAAAAAAATAATTCGTTTTTGTTGCGGTGAATAATGGCGGTGAATTATTGCGGCGGTAAATTTTTGTTGCGGTGAATTGTGGTGGCGGTGAATTGCATTCCGGTGAACTGCTGGCGGTGAATTGCTGACGGTGAATTGTTGGCGGTGAATTTTCCTAGACCCGATAGATTCACACATGCAAATGTAAATCTTAACTAAATTGGCCGTATATTCCTAATAGTCGGTTCTAGAGATCCCAAGAATGATCAATACTCTGAAAATTCTCCCATCAAAGGCAAGTTAGCAAGGTTGGTTCCCATAACCTCTTTGTTCAACATATGTCAAATATCTAATTTGAATCAAAAATGTATGTCAAATGAGGCTGTTTGCCCAACTCTTAGTAAACTATATACATGATCTCTAGAAATTACTATTTTACAGGTTACAGAATCTAGATTGAGACGCGGTGAAAATCGGAACTAATGTTAGAACTTAGTAATTTCCAAGTTTCGTATTGGTAACAATTTTACATCTATCATATTGACGTTAAATTGTTAACCTTATTTAAGCTAAATGACACAATAAATCAGAGGCGTACGCAACATTGCGGTATGGTGTATTATCAGTTCTTGAATGTTAAAATGATTGCGGAAATAATGGTGTTAAGTTGAACAATCAGGCTCTGCTAAACCTTCTATCCCAGCAACAGCAATTTTCGCACTTTGTCACTTGTCATTTAAAATGTAACCAAACTTTGTATGTTTGACAATTTTCCACATATTGCCAATTCATTACTTATGACCACAGCGCCTTTCATGACCTACCTTGAGAGTCAATCTAATTTCTGTGACCTGTAGTATTCCGTAGTTCCACTCCCATAACGCATACTGCAAATTATCTGGTTGTTTTTCTCTATGTAGTTGCTAAAATGAACGGTTTGCTTATAATCATTCAAGTACTCCCAACAGATCGTCGTATGTATAATGTATAAGATGTTATGTTATAAAAGTGTTATCAGCTAGTGCAGAACATGACTTAACAGTCACAACTCGCCCATTGATAAAGCAAACCTATAGGAGTTTCACCCTAATAAAGTGGTAATAACTTGAATTGTAAATAGAAAAGATTTATTATTTATAACAGTTAAATATTTATCTTGCTAAACAGTGGAGGACCACAAAGTGAAAGTATGTTATTCACATATTTGAATAACAAGATGCAACATACTAGTATAACATAAAAAATAAATAAAATATTCAGTTTTAGTATTCTTGTTTTAAAATATTTGCATATTTTTTTAAGTATCGACCAAAAAAACTGTTTGAGAGGACGCTGTATGTCTGTAGGGAGATAAAATTAAAAAAACGTCTAATTTGAGAAAAACGTATGTGGCTATAGAATGCTCTAAAACATGATGCTATAAAACCCCATACGCGAAATACCATTTTTATTTTAGTATGTCATATACTAGGAATAGGACGTCAGTAGAACTAATTTTTTTACAGTGCGTTATTTTAATATACATAGAAATGTGTAAGGGTAAAATATAAATTTGTAAAATATTTTCACATAGTTATGGTTTTCACTAATACTGGATATACAATTCTTATAAGGAACAAAGAGTATAAAACAGTGACGTTACCACAAACCATGTGAATACCCGCCGGGAGGAATTCTATTTGAGTTGGATGAGACTGACACATTAGATTCTTCATAACCAACTCCGAGAAGAGGATTGCCATCTGAAATAAAATGGTGACGGTTTTGGTAATAAATTGACTTATTGCTCTTGTACAATAAGGTAGTAAATATATGTATATGATTAATAAGCTTTTCCATAGATAAATTATAGACCTGAATATTGTAAAATACGGCATACCTTTTCTTCTTATGGCGGATCTTCTGCCTTCAACAACGTTTTCCATTCCAACGCCCGTTAAGGGATTTCTTTGAGTGTCTAATTTCGCACTAGAATTTCGTTTTCTGGGCGTGTTGTCGATATGACCAGTGCAATCCGCAGCTTCCTTGGCATCGAGTAACCTTCTGGTAGAACTCGTTCTTTCATTTAACGTGACAGTTTCGTCTTTGCATCCCATGCAGCCAGCGGGAAAAACGTTACTCGAATTGTTACTATGTCTACGATTTATTCGCGCAGTAGGTGCACCACTTACTGAATAAATGCTGGTGCTTAATTCGTTGGTAATTTCAGTAGAAAACATGTTGTCTTCTTTGATTAAAGAGGGTTCCTTAATTGCATGGTTTTTTTCGTCACTTTTAACAATGGTAACATTTGAATCCGCGTTGTCGCTAACTTCCAGCTTTTCAAAAACTGTTTCGATTTTGGAGTCTTTTGGCGAACTTCCTTTGGGGCCATCGTTTTGGGATTTAGCTTCGTTTGGCGGCTCACCCTTAACGGTGAGATCTTCAGCAGGTTTAGCCGCACGGAGGAGATCGACCGATGGCTTGGAACTTCCATACGCATCTGTGGCCGGAGACCCTTCCAACATGTCCTTCGATAAAATGGCTGGCGCTTCGTCCCTCGTAATAGCAGAGTCTTCCATTTTGAATTTCGCGGATTTTCTAAAACGGATGTAGTTGTCGATCAGGGCGAATGCTCGAATTATTCGCTGTGGGCGTTTTCATGTTGGATCATGAATGAAGTAACAAGTGGGTCGGACAGCAAAAAATAGAAATGACACATTTCGTAAGCCAAACCTAATAAACAGCTGCACACGATGGTAATGACACAGTGGAGACGGTTAAAAAACAGCTACGGAATGCTTTACTAATCATTGTAGATTGACATTATTTTAAATTGTCACGAACCATTTGTCAAGAGATTCGCCACAGATATCAGCAAACTCACCTGTATTAGCAGGGTGTTAAAGGAGGGGCAAGTGTGAGAAAAAATACAGAGACTACATTAATTTCAAAGTTGTGTGCGTTTAATATGCCAAACAAAATAATTTTAACAAGACAGAAGTACCTACTAATTGTTTTCCACGCCAACGTTTTATCGTATTAGCGTCGTTGCTGAAGATTACTGCCGAAAATTGTCAAAATGTGTTTTGTGTAGTTTATCACTGTGTAGATAAGTGTTAGGCTATAGTAATGTGCTCGAAATACGACTTCCTCTAATTTTTCAAACATTAACTCGTTAGATTAAAGTAAATTTTTGAACTGATATCGTGTTTAACGCTATTAGACCGATATTAATAAGCATATAATGGACGAGGATAAATTTTATGGCCGAGGCCGATTAGACAGAGGCTAATAAATTACCCGAGTCAGTTATATGTAATATTGGCCGTATGTTGTTTAATTCATAATATCGACTTTTTACTTCCTTTTACAATAAACGAAGTATTGGATTCACCCCAAAAATTCGAAATTGAGTTTTCAACAGATCTTCACGTTTCAGGGCGCCTAGATGACGAAAACCTGGTTTTCTCCGCCCGTTTGTCTGTTTGTCTATCTGTCGGTTCGTCCCTCCGTGTGTCTTGTCAGTTGCCGGTATAACTCAAAAACTATTTGTTGAAAGAAGACTAGGTACTTTTTTAGTTTACACCCCCACATTTAAGCTAAATAGAAAAATCAACAACCAGTTGTATGTGGGGATGTAAACTAAATTATAGTCTATGGGTGCTTTTTTAATTTACACCTCCACATTTAAGCTAAATAGAAAAATCAAAAACCAGTTGTATATGTGGTGTAGTCTATGGTGAACTACATTAGTTTACACCCCAAACTTTTTATTGAAGATTAATTAATACAAATTATTCACATTTATAAACTTCTGCTATTTGCAAAGAGGAGATGTAACAAACCAAGCCACCACCAGTGCCACCTAACGTAACCTAACCTCGCAATTAAAAACATGATGTTTCAAAACAAAACAAAGAAAAAAACTGGGGTGTAAACTAAATAAGCTGCCCTTAGTTTACACCCCCACATTTAAGCGAAATACAAAATTCGTAAACCAGGTGGTGTAAACTAAAAAAGTGCCGAAGAACTATATTTTGCATGCGGATTCTACAGGGTGTTTTTGAAATACACATACAATGGAAGACCACAAGTTCCTTGGCCCAAAATATGATGATTTAACTCAACTTACCTAGTATATACAAATATGCTTAGTTTAGCCGCTAGATGGCTTTAAAAATAATTAACTTTAAAAAATATTCGCTTTTGCTCGTAGTCGCATTCGTAGTAAAGCTCCCAGTCTACTCGCGATTACTCGTGTATAAATAGGAAAAATAAAAGTTGATTCTAGTTGCTTCATAGATCTACGAAGTACGACGCCAAGAGCGCTTACGACCGTACATTTTAATTAATAATTGCCAATAAGTATCCGGAAGACATAACCACATATCCAGCGCTGACCATAATCTGCTCCTCTTTTTCACTATCTGTTTTCGAAAAAAGCCTCAAATATTATTAAAAAACGACAGACAAAAAAACCACAGACACCTCACATCTCATGAAGATACAGCGTTTTTATCTTATTTGAGATTAGGTTTTCGGTTCGCGCAGATATTTTGCGTAGCTCGTGGAGCATCGCGAGTATGGCTCACAAGTATTTCCGAATGTTACTAATACAAATATATACGAGTAGTATGGGAGGTTACACTCCGAATTGGCAATATTCGTAAATAAACGAACCAAAAAATCAAGAATTTTCTTTTTTTGAATTTTTTAAAATGTTAGCAGCACTAAATAGTGATACCTGTGTTTCATTTACTAGTAGTCCACCGGTAACAACCAATATCATCTCCAAAGATAACTCACACCAGTTTGGTATGTGAATCGGAATATCATCCAGATTGATTTAAGCGTTCTATTGTTACAAAAAAAAAAAAAACAAACGTGACTTGAAAACTTGAGCACGCTGTATTTCGGAAACTACAGATTAGAGACAGAAACCCAACAGGAGTTTTCCATATCTTTTTAAGTACGTAACAGATGGTTTTATGCACTATTTGTTTGATAAATTTATTGGATCACTGAACTTAGGATTAACGGGACTTTATTGTAGTAGCAAAGAGCATATGCTCTTTGGTAGTAGTAACCAACCTTCGAAGAAGAAGAAATCAACAGTGTAGAAGATTACATGGAAGAACCTTCGGAAAGAGAAATAGGAGAGAGAATAAAATAGTTAAAAAAATACATTAAAGGGGAAAATTGCATTAGCGCAGCATTTCTCAAAGGAGGTCAGCTAGTCCGAAAAAGAATCATTAATTTAATTGTACAAATATAAAGGAAAGAAAGAAGGCCGAATTCCTGGAAAATGCATTGCACAGTGGGCCAAAAAAAGCCGTACAGATTTTATAGCCTCGCAGGTCATTAATATTTTCAAATAACTATTGTATCATCGACAAGCTCAATGTTTATAGATGCAAGTGAAGCACTTTTACTACAAACTGACAATGTTAATTCATAGTTGTGCGTGGTTAAACAAAGTTATACAAAAAATTCTATTGAAAATATGAGTGTTTAAATATTGTACCGTTTTTTGGCCCACTGTGTATATAAAAAAGTATATCTGAGTAAATGTGAGAACTATATCGTAGAGGAATAGCTATTATAGATATCACGTATAAAGTACTGGGAATAATAAACAGTAAAGAAAAGATGGAAGCAGTGGCGGTTCGTGATAATTGTATGGGGGGGAGGGGCTTTTAATTTTTAACAATTACTAAACAAAAAATATAGCCCTACGTTCCGTCGACGTTTTAATTAACATATAGCAATGATTTCTAATTTTAATAATCCAAAACATCTTATGCACAGAACAAAAAGTATTCAAATTCAACACAAAATGTACATAAACGTTAAAAAAGCGAAACACGATTATTTATTTAATAATGAAGAAATAGAGCATGCATCAGATCAACATTTGTTTTCTTGAAAATGTCTACAGAAAAATATCGTGTAAAATTGCGAGTTCCAACTTTATTGTGCAGGTTGGAATTTAGTACAAGTTTTTTGTATTTTAACCCTTTTAGCATTAACAGCCGACGTTAGGAAGACCACAAATGCGATGGAGCGACGGTCTCAAGAGAACAGGAGGCTTAAATTGGTACCAGGTATCACAAAATAGAGCTACTTGGAGAAGCTTTAGGGAGGCCTATACCCAAAGGGTAGAAAACGGCTGAGAAAGAAGAAGAAGAAGCATTTATACATTCCGTATATGTATTTGGCACCTAGCGCAAGTTCATTGGTCAATTCGAATTTTAAACCAATCAGATTAAAAGTGCGAAATCTACAAAATGTAAATCAGTGTCAAATTCACATACAGAATGTAACATTTATAGGCGTGCACGGTTGATACAGCGTGCATGGCGGGACGTATATGCAAATAGTGCATACTGTCAGTTTCTCATCGACATGGATGATGCACCAAGTAATTCACCATCTCACTAAAGATTTTGAATTAGCCCTTCCTTTTACAACCATCAACAACCACAACCTCCACAAATAATTTAGTCCCTACAGATGCCAATAACAGTGAAGGGGAAGAAAAATTTTCAGGTGTTGAAATGGTTTCAAGTACTGAGGATTACATCAACACTTTAGCTAGATCGAATATCGTTCGCAGAGTTTACAATTATGTACCTACAAAATGTTGCTATTAATACTGAAACAGTCAAAGAAAACATCACGGTCAGTATGATTCGAACCTGTACTGCCAGACGGAATTTTATTTCTACCCACATGCTTATCGTATGAAGTCCACGGTCACGATAGAACTGATCGCGAACGAAGTCGACCCGATAACTATGAAAACATGACGCACGCAGGCAGAGAGGCAGGCAGGCCCACATAGAGGCACAACACACGTTTATATAATAAGGAATAGCTTTTTACTCCACCACTGTAATTAAAATAATTTTAGAATTTTAAAAAATGTAAATAAGGAAATTACAGAAGAAAATATTTTTAACATATTTAATAAAGAAAGCACACCGAATAACGGTTGAAGTGTGTTCAACATTATGTACAAAATAGTTAAAAATATCTCAATGTTACTAACAATACTGAAATAGTAATGCGAAAATCCACAACGAAAAAAGATATCGCAATTTGTAAGATTCGAACTTACGCTCCTTAACGGACACCGTAATCGCTTGGCCAGTGGAATACTAAGTAAAACACAGACGTATCGTTGCATTATGAAGAGCACGGTGACGATGTGACCGATAGCAGACGAAGTCGGCCCGGTCGGTGAAGATGCAAACGTGACACAAGCACGCAAATAAGATCAAAGTCTGAGTTAAAAGTTGCATTTAAAAAGTTAAAAGAAAGCTAGGAATTATAGACTTAAAGATGAGAGGAACGATAGTGGATAAGGATGACAGTGTAAAAATAAGAGTAGATAGCAACAAAGCATATGTTTTTGACAAAGTACAACCATTCGAATATCTAGAAGTAATACTAACGGATGCCGGGCACCTTAGCTCAGTGGTTAAGCATTCTGCCTACTGATCTAAGAGTCGAGAGTTGGATCTCCGATCCCGGTGAGATTTTTAAAACATTTAAAATGCGGATGAAAACCTCTACAGACTGCCATCATTCGGAAGTGATATAAAGCCGTGGGTCCCATATTAACTACGATGTGTACCATGTAAAAGATCCCTTGCTAGGGTTGGAACTCCTTAGTCTGGGCAAAATTCTAAGTAGGACTAAGATACTTGGTGCTCTGCATGCCTAGACATTATCCATGGGGTTGGCAAAACGGGCGTATGAAGGCTTACTTGCGACATCAGTCTCCCCACAACTGATACTAACTAACTGCTAATACTAACGGATAAAAATGAAGAATATGCGGAGACAGACAAACGATTAATCAGGGAATGCAGAGGTCTGGAAAGCCAGATGAAAATATAAATTTATATGAAAATATGTTATATAATTTTCCTCATATAAAACAATCCTGTTCTTTTGATCTATATATTACTCTTTTAACTCTATTTTTAACATTCTCTATATAGTTATCCACTGGGGCGAGTTACAAGTTTTCAGAAATTCATAGTTGGTTCCATTATTTTTCTGTTAAATCAAATATTCTTATTCCTTAAAGGTGTCTATTGCAACTTTTCCAGGATGGCATTCATTATGGATGTTTTTATTTTTCATTCGCGTTTTATTGTAAAATATTTATTTTTTCCATGTCGTCTCCCATCTAACTAATTGATGCTCTTATTTGTGCTTTACGACCAAATCAGTTTTAATATCTGGCAAAAATACTCTCGTTATTATTATACGTGGGCACGTGTACGGTGAACTTATAAAGCTCTGTATCTGACATTGGGATACAATTAACAACGCTCTCCTCTGAAGATTTGCCTATGAGCTAGTAACACAAGACTACACATAAACATATACATACGAGTCACACAATGAGGTTGAATGTGTAGTAAGTACATCCGAATATTGAGAAGTGTAAAGTAAGTCGCATGCGACACATTACTTTTGTTATACTTTCGTATAGTACAAATTATATTAGACAAAGTAAAAAATCTGTAAAGGGCGGAACTTGCCTCGTGTATCCAGCGATCATTATTGTCCACATCGCTCGCGATGCTGCAGTGCGCGGCGATCTGTACCCCTTTTCGCTGCGCTGGCTGCAATCCGCAGCAATCTTTTTTTGGCCAATTTACAATGTCCATCCTGTATCCGTCGGGTCCTATTTTTATCAAGGGTAAATTATTATTGCTCCTATCTATTTCTACGTTAAGGCAAAAATAGGGAATATTTTTTTAGTGTGCTCACCCTGTATATATTTGACCGAAAGTATATTCGATTTAGAGCCAGGTAGTCATATAATCCGCATGCAAAATATCGTCTTATTCCAACAAATAGGTTTTGAGCTATAACGTCTACAGACAGACTGACGGAATTGCGAAAACATGTTTTTCCTCATCCAGGGATCCTGAAACGTGGAGATCTGAAGAAATTTCTGAAGGTGATTTTTTCACCATTACAATACTGCCTTGGTCTTTTAGATGAAGGAAGGAAAAAAGAAAACGCGTATGTACGTATGGATTATTACCAAATCTTCATATTAAAATTTTGAGATAAATACACTGCTTGATTAAATACTCTATCTGAAAAATAGTTACTACGGGCGTGACTAGTACAGAAAGGGTAAACTGTTATTAGCAGACTAATTGCGAATACTTCGCAACTGAGGAAAACACGAATACCGATCATATTGTCGCTTCCAGAAGATTTTCCATTCGTAATTTTTAATAAAAATGTAGCGAATCGTAATTCTTCTACTTATGTGTGCACGTTTTTAGTTACTTTAAATATATGCATCTTAAATGTTGACCATAGAGATATAGGTGTGAATTTGAAGCAGTTCTGGACGTTGTTATCCATATCAACATATAATATGGTGCTCTCGGTCATATGATAAGCTTGATTGAGTTATCAGTTTTCAAGCATCAACAAATTTCGATTAAAATTAGTTTGCCGCCGCGAATTCTGAGTCCAACTACGGAGTCGAAGCGTATTACAAATCGTAAAAATTAAGTTTCCATTTACAATTTTTTTATGAGATGAAAAAAGAGCAAATCTGAGGGTTAGTTTCGATTTTCAAAGAATTATAAAATTCGGTGCAGTAGAAGTTGGAAGCAAATTGGACAAAGATTTTGTGCATACCTGTGATGAGCTCGAGTTACATCTTGAGCTAAAAATGATATATTTACTTTTAGAAATGAATAATTATAACATACCTAGCTTTTGATGAATAATATTGTAATATTGCCATGCTTTATAATTTTAATTACCAACATTTATAGTTTTAAAATTTACTAAAGCGTTTTAATTTATCTCGCTGTTATAAAAATAAATAATTCACAAGATTTTACACCGTTACTGTCGAAGTGAAACCCGTGATATACAAGTCAAAAAGGAACGCGAAAGTTCGATGTGCTACTTCCGCCTTTGATTCATCTCATGCATTTTAGATACCAACGCAAGCACATCCTAAATTTACTGTGTTATTCCAAAGCTGTAGTTTGAAGCAAGAATGCATCCATGCACGAACGTACGTGCTTGGAACCTCAAATCGCTTAATTAATGTATCCAAATTAGTCGGAAGATCGTTCAAGTTTAAATTATATCATATTTATGGTGTGGTCATTTAAAATAATATATTGTACGTACTTAAATATCGAATCGTGGAATTTCCACTTTTTATTGAAACAATAAAGAAGCCGACCTGCGATTAATTAATAAAATTAAGCAATGGTAGTAAATAATCGCAGATCAACCCCCCTACAGTTTATACACCACGGCAACTCTGAAAACTCTTTACTCACCGCGATGGCCCTAGCTAACTCAAATTTCGGCGGCCTTGGATCGTATGTTCAAATCATCAGCTGTGTACCCTGGAATGTCTTCAAAAAAGGAAAGGAAATGGAATGGGCGCCAGAAATCAAAAGATTTCAAATAATAAAAAGAAATAAACTGCTAGTGACTAGCGTTTAATTAATAAATAATAGAAAAGTCTTGAAGTGTCAGTAGTAAATAATCAGAATAATTAAAATGCAAATAATGTTATAACAAAGTTGTGTACGTTAACTGAAGGTTGCGACACGCATAAAATCAAAAAACCCCTTTCGGGTTATTTTAATAACTTTACCAACAAATTATTCGCGGGATAAGCGTATTTTACCAACAAATTATTCGTGGGATAAGCGTATCACAGTCATTTAATAAATCCTTCTGTTTAGGATATTGAAAATAAAAAAGCGTGACTGTACCTTTTACAGAGGGTCAATACACATCAAAATAGCAACTTTAAATACTGAGCATAATTAACTATAAGCACAAAAATTCAAATGTAAAAAGCAAGAGCATGTATGAAATTGAACATTACATGTTAATAATGGCAAAACGTATCAATTTAAATTCCAAATAATTACTGGTTTAAAATGTATAAAAGTAAAATCCAGGTATTGAAGATAATTTGAGATTTAATCCCGGAGTAGCACTAACTAACCTCGAAACATAAGCTGGACGTGAACTCCGTGGATGCGCCGAAAATTGCTGCGGAAGCATCCTCAAAAAGGCAGCAAATACGCCGAACCCAGCAGGTGTCGAAAATGCGATAAGGCAAGCGCCTTGGCCTCCGAGATAAACTCGTGGTTGAAATTGGTAATTAAGAGCTAAGAAAAAATGTAATTACTATGCGAATAACAAAACAAAAAAGCGCCATCGTACCTGATCATAATCAGCCCTAGGAAACATACACTGCTCATTGAAATTGGTTGAGCCCACGTAATTTGACTTGAACAAACATAATTTAACCACGCCGGTGACGGCGGGCCAAAAATAGCAAGTGCGAGGTACGAACAATTCGAGCCCAAAAGAAAGCTCGCACTCTGATAAGAGATAGCGCGGGTCGAGAGGGCATCGCGCAAACGAAAGGAACTTGATGCAGGTACAAAATACGCTGCTTTGGAAAATTGAAGAATTTGAAATGCAATGGATTATAATTCAACTAAAAATATACAGGTTAAGCCTGAAATAATTGAATAACTGGCGAAACAATTAAGCGGAGCCAAAAAATTGTTTCATTATAAAGTAAATTTGTAAATTGGAAATGTAGATACTAAAGCCGATTTCCAAGTTTTATTCTTTTGATGTTTACAAAATGTATTTTTAAAATAAAAACTGTTACAAACAATGACTATTTGTATTCTTTTTACAAAACAGTTGTTATTCAACTTATGTAAAAGTGTGAGACCCGTTGAGGCCCAGTGATATTAATGTTACAGTTATATAGACGGTGCTAAACACTGTAGTTGTAGAATGTAACTTTACGAATAGCGATATTTCTAATTTTGATTCTATATATAATCTTTACTTCATAAACATTTACTTAAAACCCTTATGTTATTTGAAAAAAAAACAGTCGATCTGCAAAGAATCATACCGACGGCGAAATTAAATTCTTCAGTTGTAACCTAAGTACCTATATTTCACTGAACAATACATCTTCATTATATGGTGTTTTTTAGTTAAAGTAATGCGCGTTAAACGAATTATGATTCATATTTTAAACATTTACGGATAGTAGGTCCAAGGTATAAATAATAATAATATTATTGCCATACCTATAGCAAGATCAAGTTTGATGTAAATTGTAAATATTTTTCTCACCATCATATTTCCAACTTTTTAATACGACTTGAGTCTTTCTGTACGAATATGGTTTAGTTATTTGTTGTATTACTATTTGGAGATCAATAGATTTGAATCACAACACTTCTCTTAAACAAACATTTTAAGTCCACTGTAAGGAAATCTAACCCTTTTGTTTCATAAACTCAATACAATTAAAGATAGATAAATTTCCTATTTCTATTTTATTTTCGTAAACAAACAATTGCGGTAAAAATGTGCAGAATAGTTAAAAACTCAGCTAAACAGAAATTATTGTTCACATACAAAGCACGATAGAAAATGTAAATACTTTGGAAAAGTACAAGTTTGATATAATATTAATAAAATATGAGAGGAATCTGAAATAAAACCTTTAAATAAAAAAATATGGACCTGATTAATGTATTGTGCGACCTTTTCTATTTATAAATGTTGAAATTAATAGTTATTTATGGTACAAGTATGTTATGTTACAAATAATCTACGAGAGAAAAGTTGAACCTTCGAAGAAGTCAGGCCGAGTGCGGTCTTTTCCGGAGTGCCACCAACAATACACTAGTGACTTATGATTTTTATCTCACTAGTGACTTATTGTTTTTATATCACGTACTGTTTCATTTTCGATCTGTGGAAAATTAGATATTTCCAGAAAAAAATTACAAAATCAGTACTTTCTGTTATCCAAATCCATTAAAATTTTGATATATGTACCTGAGTCACTCAGGTTGGCGGTAGGGATTCTAGGTTCAAAGATAATGCGTGTCGTTTTAGCTTGGTTAGGTTAGTTACAAAATATGCAGGACCATTTTTATTAGAAAAGATATAAATCAGAGATTCATTTTATTATTGACTAGCTTTTGCCTGCGGCTTTGCTCGCGCAGGAAACCTACCTAAGAAAGTGTTTAATATTGTTTCCCAATACAAACTCTGCAACCCCGTTTCACCACTATAGGGTTGTAATTTTATGTCATATCCACCATCTTGGACTTAATAAATGCCATTTTCGCAATCAACGTCCCAAAAAACCTTAATAACGACACCCATATCGATTTTTAGGCGTATTTACTCCATTTCACCCCCTAAGGGGTTAATTTTCGGAAAATCACGAAATACGTGTTTGCCAATTTGTTTTTAGAAGTATTCTTACGAAGTTTCAAGTCGAAATGTCTATTTATTATAATTTTTCCATACAAAGAACCCCCATTTTACCCCTTTAGGGGTTGAATTTCGAAATATCCTCCTTATTCCTTGTATACATCATAAAGGGAACCTCTGTGCAAAATTTCAGCTTTCTAGGTCCAAGGGTTTGGGCTGGGCGTTGACGAGTGAGTCAGGACTTTTAGAAATATATTTATTATTAATAATAATCAGTCCCAGAGCCGGATTAAGGGGGGGGGGGGACTAAGGGGGCTGCAGCCCCGGGCCACCGAATTTCGGGGGCCTCGAAAAGATTCGAAGGTTATAATCTAGTGCGGTTTCTAATAATTTAGATCCCTTTGTACCCGTTGCATAAATGGGAATGAGGCCTCTAAAAAAATTTTGCCCTGGGCCTCACATATCCTTACTCCGGCTCTGATCAGACCTGCTTTCGTCGCTGTGTCTATGTGCACGTAATTGTTACTATTGGGTGCACTCCAAACGGGGGGGGGGGGGGATCTAGGATCGAATCTCGAATTACCCACTAATTTATATCAGAACAGATAGCTTAGAGCCGTAGGAGCACTTTAGAAAAAATTGCAAACTGAATTCGCCCTACCTGCGCGACGTCGGCGTATTATAAAGCAGCTCGTGAGATTGTTAGGTTTTTACGGTCTTTGTTATTGTTAATTGTTAATACTCTATACCGGCAAGAAAATTAAAATAAAAAACAATTAACGTCAAACGTTTTTGGAGTGCACGCTATATTAAAAATTGCATGAACCCTGGATTGTACCTAGATACAGTGTTCATTTATACGTCAAAACGTTAGATTTTTATTGGTTAGGTCGTTCTGCATTATCCAGGAAGTAACAAAAAGTCGTCTTGTTTTACCCACCAAAATAATTTGAAAAGTTACTATGTATGTAATATGTATACCTAATCAAATCATATTTCCGAAACCGTTTCGTTGTAAGGTTACATCTTTCTAAAATAATAATTCGATTTGTCTTGTTAGTGATAATCCCGTGATAGTTGCATTAGAATATTCAGTTTTTATAATAAAACATTAAATATTATTATTTTATAATGGTCAACTCATTTTATAAATGGATTTTTTAAATGCTGAATACATGGAGTTGCAACAAGTTTCTAAAACTATAAGTTTTGAAAGATATTGACATATTGACCAGAACATGACTTACCCGCGCGAGGCTTCTCCTATATTGATATTTCAGTCAAGCTTACCACAAACACTGACACCCGTATTCATAGTCGTTCTCCAGCGACTCGCTGGCGACTCGCCGGAGTTCCGTTATGAATAGTATGTTGGCGGCACTGTACGTCTATGTCAAATTCGAGGTTATCAGGTTAGCTTTTCCGTCAGTTTTGACAGAAACTGACACAAAATCTAACCTGCTAACCTGGAATGTGACGTAGACGTACAGTGCCGCCAACATACTATTCATAACGGAACTCCGGCGAGTCGCCAGCGAGTCGCTGGCGAACGACTATGAATACGGGTGTGAGAGTCGTAAGTAGTGCATGTATACTCAAAAATGTGAGCCCCCCCCCCCTTTGAGGCGCCTCTGATATTGATATCAAACGCACCACAAGCACTGAATCATAAATAGTACATAAATGCCGTTCTAAGGAGCGAAAAAGTTGAACTTCGCGCAGCTTGTTCGTTTTGAAAGGGCAACATGTACATACCGGCGCAAAAGTGCGTTACAAGTTTGTTCATTTCTTGTTCTTAAACGAGATGGATAATAATGTAGCGGTATACAGTTTACACCCATTGTGTAAATGTAAAGGATACTTATTATTTAAGAACTATAGCTGTAGCTCGCGCCGTATACCGCATTTAAATTGATGACTGCTGCACAGTTATCACAGAAATAATAAGGGTGTGTTTAAACGGAGTGTGTGGTCGACCGTAGAACCAATCAGTAAGGCAGTAATGAACCCTCCTTATTATAAAATAAAATGTACTTGTGTTCGTAGTTTTAAAAATACAACCAATGGGCATAATAAGTTATTGTTTTCTGTTATAATATCCTTATTAAAAGTAACGGGAAGTTAGTTTACAAAAATGCGAAAATAGTAAACCGTTGAATGAAGCCTTAGTGCTTTTGCTGGTTTAACACGGCATGTACTGCTGTGCATTATATAAGAGGTAGATTATTTTTTTTAAATTACGTGTTCCCACCTAAAAGTTATACTAATACTCGTACTGTTGGTACAGAAAAGTGAACGGCTCCTGGGGGGGGGGGGGGGGCACTTTCCGATATTACCAACAGATGGCGCCACTATTTTACGGTTGGGATAGAGTTCCTGTATAATATTAAAATTATCTTATTATTAATATGCAGTACCTCTACGGATAAGGTCACTAAATCACGTTAGCTAACGCCGCCGCCGTCGCTATCCATGGCACTCTGAAACAAATTTAAACATTTTGCATGAGTATCTCTACTTGTTTGATTTATGTATGTTGATATTGTCATCTGCATTCCATATCAGAGTAATTACAATAGTCATTAGTATTAGTAGAGAGAAAGTGGTTATTAGAATTTGAACATGAAATGCAGAAATAATAAAGATATTCCTAGCAATTGTTCTACATTTGTACTGCTGTATTTGTATTTGTTTTATATATGCAGTTCATAAAATTTACCTTAATTTCTCTCATAATGAAATTTCAACTGGGTATGCGCAAAATTTCGCCGCTGATAACGACATTGTTGTACAGTTACGGCCAAAAAAAGTCTTATAAGAAATTTTTCTTTAATTTAGTTGTTATTGTTGGCTTTTAAAAATTTACTGAAAAAACATAGTAGTCCTAATTCTAGAAATGTCATCAATTTATCAACTATACAGTTGCACTTTAAAATGCCACAAGTTAATATTGTTAATAAAGCTAGAATAAGTACTATTGCAGAACTGCTCCACTTTTTTTGGCCGTAACTGTACCAAATTTCTACAAATAAAGAATTATGTTTCGGGCATTTTTATTGTAGACGTTATCAACAAAAAAGTAACTCGTGTGGCCCCGTTCCTCCAAGGCTGTTAACCTCACAATTTAAGTATGAAGTTACTTTTCGCTCCTAAATATTAAACTCTTCTACCTCATTTTAGCATTTACTCCGTTCGGCCGTTAGCCTATTGGATTTTATTATAACGCCATGAAATTACAGAGTGCAAGCAATTTTTGATATTGGCGCACTACAAATCGTAATCGTCATTGATGTGACGTCAACGTATATTTTATTTTAATCTATTGTCGATATAGACTATTACAACAATAACAATGACTGCAAATAACCTAGCAAGCTTGACGGGCGTAAGCTGCTTTGTAATGCACCGACGCCGACGTGGTGAATTTACGTTTACAATTTTCTCTTACAGTGCTTCTACGACTCTCGACTATTTTTTCTGATATAAATTAGGGGGTAATTTAGGTTTCGAGCCTAGATTTTCCGACGATTTCAATAAATAATTTAGTAACAATTGCCAAGAAATTTTCTAAGCGAGTATCCCTCAACCATTGATAAATAATTCATAATTTTCGCACTTTCTCGAGCACCTTGCTTTGGAGTTCAGACGTGGTCAAAAATTTCTTAGTTATCAACGCTCTTGTGATGTTACAGCTTACAATATACTCAAGTCCCAGTATAGTTTTCGAAGGCTAGCTACAACTGAGTGGCCAGGCCTTATCTATAATAACAAGTTTCATGCCCTGCACGCCTCCCACCATAGACAAACAATCGCTTAATGTCACTAGGACTAGACAGTAATCAGACGAATAAGATATAATTCTTACCCACCTGACATAATTCAGTCAAATAAACATAAATACTGTGCCGTCACCGGGGATGGGCGAACCACCTCCTCCCTCCTCGATCATTTCGTGCTCTGCAGCGAAGCGACGATTGAATAAAATTGCAAGTACGTGCCGTAACTACACACCGTATGATCTCAGCTTCTCCCACCACCTACTTATCTTAAACTTTTGCTCACTAGTCACATATGTGGTTATGCGTCAAGTGTCTGTCAGTGTTGCCAACAACGGAGAAAAGTCGCTAAATCTAGGGTATTTAACAAGTGGTTTAGCTAAAAAAATAGGACTTTGCGATTAGCGACTTTTCTAGCGTTTTTAATATATTTTAGTTTGAAGTTCTAGGGTATTATTCGTAATTTAAAAAAAATATGTAAAAATCCATTAATTAATCATTTCAAAAGGTACACGTATATTAGTCCTCAACAATTTTCATATTATTTATATTATATATTTCAAAATAGTATTTGCAAATACGTGAGGTTATACTGGTATGCTTAACCCCTGAAATTATACTACCTACTTATGTTTACTTGACATTTATTTGTATTTCTTACGGTACACCGTACGGTATGGTGTATGACCAGACGGTCATAATTGCGCCCATGACACCAGAGATTTGCTGCGTTTGCACATTGTACCATTTGTCATTGTTAATTGTAATCACTTATCAACTTGGTACGAAGAATTAGAACGTTAAATTGTTTTTTCCGTAAATAAATGGGTAAGTTTTTATTTTTATATTCAAAAGTAGTTTACGTATTTCTTTATTCTTTGTAAAAAAATAAATGCTAATGTGCGTATTTCGTATTTGGCGACTTTTGGTCTAAAAATGGAGACTTTTAGTACCGATTTAGCGAATACAACTTACGAAGAGTTGGCAACACTGGTGTCTGTCTGTTGTGTGAGATACCAAGTAGGTATACCCACAGTTTGTCAGCGTGCGTAATAAAATCTAAACTATGATTAGAGCGAGTCGTACAGTGTGTGACAGTAACTGCTCATTATTGGTTTTGGTACTAGCAGTTCGTTTAGTCGTGTAATTAATGGTTTATGAAAGTGTTCCTGCACAGTTGTGTCTAAGGTTTTTTGCACTCAATCTCTCAAGTGGTCCAGACATATTTGGAAAGTGGAATAAGTAATGTGAGTTAAGCTGCCTTAAGTCGCTCCATAACGCTTTTTTTCGTCCTTAATTGTTATAGAACTTTCACTTCGTTTAGTTAGAAATTGGAGACTAATTGAAATTCCCGTTTTAGAAATTAAGGATGGTTACTCTGGTGATGTTAATAACAGCGTTAATAATAGCATTTCTTTTTTTTTTGCGTGTACTTTCACAAACAAAAATAGACGTATACATCTCTGGTCTTTAAGAGTCCTAGGAATTGTTTTACAGCATGCACGATGTAGTTACAAAAGGGCAAGGTATAAATGAACATAAAGGTGATTGAACTTGCGTCTTGAGTGTTCAAAATCAATTTTCTGGAATAAATTTCAGCGTAAACGTGCCTGAGTTGCGTGTAAAGAAAAAATATGTGTAATATAAATTTAGACGTGCAAATTGAAAATAAAGGTTAGGTGGCTCCACAATAAACTATTGTTTTGGGTTAGCAATTAATTCGCCAATAATAAAACGTTTGCAATTGCAGTTAAAATAACCAAAAGTATTGTATTTTTACTGATAGAATTGTTAAACCGGAATCGTCACTACATTTTTATACTTGTTGAAAGAAAGTATCAGTTTGTTTTCTTTTTTACTCCATAGCCAATAGCCAACCCAATTAAATGTGTTGTTTGACCTGACGCTGAAGAGATTTAAGCTTGTAGGGCTCAGCACTTTACCTTGTTCCTTCGCGAATAAAGCTCTATTTTAATGTCATGTTCTGTCGACGTTATCTTTTTTTTATGTAAATCTAAAATTTCTTAGATATAAATATATAATGCAAAATATCTGATAACAGTACTTGGAGTTTTACATAAAAGTAGTTATTAACATCGTATTTTTGTGTTAGAAAATTCCCGAACTGAATGAATGAACTCCTCTATGAAAGGTTTTCTTATTCCTAGTGTAAGAAACTCTCATACACTCGATTTGATTTTCGACATATTATCTGTGAATCCGCTTCTGGCTATGGCACTGACCCCCAGCACTGTGAGACCAAAACAAACTGCAAATGTCAAATATCAGCGTATATTACACATATGGTGTAAATTTGTTCGCATTGATTTATTTATTGAATTCTTAGTTGTAAAATATTAAAAGAAAGTGTGAAATTATATAAGTATTTATAGTAGAATTACCCCGACTATTTTTTGCGAAAAAGAGAATGTACGTAACAGAAAGATTGAAAGTTATTCTTATGGCGTCTCGAATGGCATTTTAAACTTTTATATCCAGGAATAGGTACAACAATATAACAGATATTTGAAAATGGGATTAAATAGTATATTACGCCACTAGCTTATAGGGCATTCAGTAAACACAAAAACATTTAAATTTTTTTGAAGTTGGCATATGCATACAATCTTTGTACTAGGGATTCTGTATTTTGTTTTGCAAAGGTTTTAAACACGTGCATAAAGGCAGGTTTGAATTTAAAAATAACAATAACAGTGTCAAAGTAGATATTTTTCAGGAAATTCTCCTCTGAACTTTTATAAAATGTAATAAAAACACCTATTAATAAAGGCTACGTCAATAGTATATAACACAGTATTTGCATAATATTCTTAAAAGTAATTATTTACAACTAGTGATGCAACCTAAAAAAAAACCGTTCGTTTTTTTTAAAAAAAACCTGTTTTTTTTGTAAAAAAAACCAAGCGGTCTGGTTTTTTATTTAAATGCGTTTTTTTTCAGAATTAAAGTGTAGTGAATAACAACAAGTAATTTGTTTGGAAAAACAAAAAAACAGATATTTTTAAATAAAAATAATACATTTCGTAGGTAAAGTGAATTATAGAATTTATAATAACCAAAAAAAAGCAAATATTTCTAAAGAAAAATAGAAACATAGCCAAAGTAGATATACAGGGTGTTAGGGAAGTCGACTGAAAAATTTCTAGGGGTGAATGCTTGGCCCAAAATATGATGATTTAACTCAACTTACCTATATACAAAGTTGCTTAGTTTAGCCGCTAGAGGGCTTTAAAGATGGTTAGCTTTTTTTAATTTTTTCAAATAAGTCGAAAAATCGTTGATGGATTTTATTCATTTTTTGGTCATGCGTTTTTACCAGTAAACTTAAGCATTTTCTGGCATAAACCCTAATTTCAAAAATTACAGGATGTTTAACAACTTTGTCACAATTAATTATCCATCTAATGTTTTTTATGGATAGCTACTCTGATTTATAAGCTATTTCCTCTCTTAAAAAAATTTAGTTGGGTAAACGGTTTAGCCACAAAAAATATTTTCTAAATCCCTATAAGGCTGAATCGGTAATTTTAACTTAGCACTAGGCTTTTGTAGAGATTTAGAAAATATTTTTTTGTGGCTAAACCGTTTACCCAACTAAAATTTTTTAAGAGAGTGAATAGCTTCTAAATTAAAGTAACTGTCAAAAAAAAAATTGGTAGTGATTATACAGGGGGTTAAAACATTTAAAAAAGCTAGTCGCTTTAAATAATTGGGGACCTGCGTTCGAAGAAATAATGGGTAATAATGCGGTTGTCTAATGCGTGATGCTCACCACATGTCATGAATTTGACACGCGACAGCCGGGTGTGAGAGCGAGAATATGGAAGCTCTGACCTTCCACCTTGCAGGCCAAGCTCCTTCATGGGGGTGTTAGTGCCTCACCATTATTATTATTAATAATTTTTAAAGCCCTCTAGCGGTTAAACTAAGCAACTTTGTATATAGGTAAGTTGAGTTAAATCATCATATTTTGGGACAAGGATTCACCCCTAGAAATTTTTCCGTCGACTTCCCTAACGCCCTGTAGAAATTAAAATGAAATTACTCTCTAACAGACATGGCTGACTCCTCAACTGATTCGGAGTCAGTATCCATGCAGTTTACGTCGCCCATGTCACTGTCTGATGAATCGCTAACGTAACTTGATTCGTCGATCAGGTCGACAGTTTCAGAGCTGGGTCCAGCTTAAAGCAACTTCCAATAGGGGTGGGTACCTACCAAAACATGCCGCCAATTACAAAACTGAATAAAAAACAAAAAAAAACAAAAAAAACCGTTTTTTTCTGTTTTTTTTCTAGGTTTTTTATTCGATTTAAAAAAAACGCGTTTTTTTACATCACTATTTACAACATTTATGACAGTTGCTAGATAAATGTCATACCCTTAACCTATTTGTTTTAGTAACTTTTTGGAAGTACATTCCTAGACAAAGATGCATTTTGGAAGTAGTCATGAAATTTTGGAAATCAAAGGCCACTTTGTGTTTTTATGTTTACTGAATAGAGTATAGAAAAGTGATGTTTTAGTGAACAAGTATGGCTGCTTTAAGTATGATCGCATTTCATAAGAAATGTGAAATATTACATTTTTATATAAAAGTGACACTAAATGTCAAAACGTAAGCAAGTCGAGTAGAACTCGTTTCTGTCTACTAAGCACAATAAGCAACCCAAGTTAATGTTATGCGTTTGGCAGTACTGAAGTGTATTGTTGGTGGCGCTGTAAGTCTGTGTCAAATTGGGGGCTAATAGGTTAGGTTTTGCGTCAATCTGTATCAGAACTGTTGCAAAACCTAACCTGCTAACCTCGAATTACATAAACTTACAGTACCACCAACAATACACTTGAGCATTGCCGAACGTAAAATATATCGCCGTTGCTATGCAGAAAGTGTTGCTGTGTAGAAAATTACCACATTTCTAAGCGATTTTGAATGTAGACATGTAGTACGGTGTGTTCAATAAGAAATTGCATAAGAGTTGGCCATGGAGAATAAAAGTAATGTCAACATCAAGATTTAGAATTCATCAACTGTCATTACTCTGGTTGTTATTGTAATTTAATATTATACGCTGTTATCGTGATTGAAAATTCTATAGAATGCTGTCTTTAAACGCTTGCTGTTGGCATTACTTTTATTTTCCTAGCCCAACACTTATGTAATTGTTTTTGAACTCATGGTACATTACCAAATGAAAGGCAATAATAGCTATTTATGTATCAACTTGCAAAATGAAAGTATTTTTCACAGTAGACGTGAAGTTTGTCATATTAATTTTTATAGTAAATAAATTTACTTAAATCTACTAAGTTTTAAATTCGCACTAATGTCAATATGAAATCTCATATTGCAACTAGTGCGAATATATGCACCATTTATTCGTTGAAAACGACAATAAAATGTCATTATATTAGGTCAAAATTACTGAATCTATTTTTAAGTTATTGAATAAAGTGATCACATATATATTTTATTTTAGATGTTTATTAATGAAATCGAAAAAATCCGACATACTAATCTCACTTTTCAAGAAGAACGTGCTGCATTGTGTAAGATCTAAATTTGACTGCACATTATTAAAGGCGATGATATAACCTGGGAAGAGTTACGTTCTTTGTTGTGAACTAAAAATGTCAAATAAATTATAACTGATTTTTCTTTCTCGTTGTCAATTGTTTTAGAGATGATTCGACATTTTGCATCACTTTTGTTAGACTGTTAAAGGTACTTAAAATTATACGACTGCTTTTTTACATATAGACAACTTGAGATGCGTTCACAAGTTCGTAAATTGTTCATTATCTATCTATAGTCTTTCGACTTGTAAATTTTAAATTAATACATAAAATAACTATTTAAGTTTATAAATTGAGGTAGACTGAAAACTGTAAGACCCACAATAAATACTATTGATACATAAAAATAATTTATTTTCTTGTCTGATTTTTTATTGCAACTCATTCGTTTTGGGTATACATTTATATAAGCTAAATTGCTGACGAATATGCTCGTGCTTCAGTGACAAAACAGAAACGAGGCAATTTTTAGGGTAATAATTATGAGTTACAGACAGACCTTGTAAATGGCGTTAGGTTTGTTTGTATTCCTTTAATTATTACGTCTGTGCACGTCAATGTCATTTGCCTGCATTACCATTTCCTGGATTACGTTGCTGCTAATTAAAATACGTATTCCTCTAGTCGACCTCTATTAAAACGCAATACAAACAGTAATTAAATTAGCCTAGTTAAGCATTGGTGTTAATTATAAACGGCGTAGCGAAGTGTATGTTGTAGTAAGTTGCCCTATTTTTCCTGCTATTTATTTGTAAAGCGTCACAAGTCATCCAGTTAGAATTACTTATTCACTTTTATTACTAATTAACTAAAATACTCACTGCGGAAACCGCTGATACTCCTCGATGACGGCATGCATGTGCGAATTACTCATTACACGCGAGACCTTCCCTAATTTAGATATTTGAATTATCTTCATATTTTTGTATTATTTCTATTCCAGTTAGCGTGCCGTTTTTTCCCCACTTTATTACAATTTTTAGAAGCTGCTAAAGCGGTGTAATTTGCTACAATTGCTGGTGACAAATGAAGGCCATTGGTTAATTCGTAACACGATTTAGAGATTTGACGTGGTTTGGTACCAAGTTTATGAGACGAAACAGTTATTAGTAGTTATGAGGCTTAAATTGTGTGTGGTTGTCTTGTTTATTTTAAGCATTGTAAAGAAACGCGTTTTTATTGCCTTGTTTCGTTAAAAACATAAATATTTAAATGAATACATACATGATCCTCTCCTCTTCTACTTTTCGTGTAGATAAAAATTACCGAAGTTTCGGAAATGACGTAAATTTAGCAGGGTCCGCATTGAAAATGTAATTAACATACTGCATCATCTACGTTTTTAACGAATATTCATATGACATCGATTTTGCTTTGAAATAAAATCATTTACTTGCCAAAATGAAAAAGAATTTTTTGCCCTTTTAAACTTTTGAAGTGCGAATATTTCTATCTTGGCAACAAGAAATAAGACAGGCAGCAGGATCCACTTTTTAGAACATTAAAATAGTCTCAATCTTCAAAAAATGATATTTTTAAAAGTAGACATTTCTGAAAAAATTTATTAAACATATAGCCCCTATACCAGGGGTGGCGAACCTTTATTCATCTACGTGTCATTTTTTCTAAAAAAATTTTTAATGAGACCATGACGTGCCACCAAACAACCTTATTAATAATTAATGAGGAAAAAAATAACACTAAATACTATCAACTTAAAACTCTTTATTTGCAACCGAAAATATAAATTTTGTACAGCAATAGTAACATTATGTTTATTTAAATGAAAGAAGAAAATAGTGCAACTTCTGCTGTTGCAAATTGGATGCTAAATAACTCATACTAGCTTCATACGTTGCTACTTTTAGCAGAATGCAAGCTGACGAACAGCTTCTGTGCGAGTCTAATGTTATTCATATGTGAAAATAATGACTCACAGGCATAGGTAGATGAAAATATTGTTAAGATAGCAAAAGCCAGCTTCTTCAGACATCTAAATGTGTCTGGAATTGAATTCCACGTTTCCATAATTTTGATATTGGCATTTTTACTCATATTACCTGATACAGATAGTCTTTCTATTTCATTTAATTCCAACTCTTTCTTTGTTTCGATACATTTTTGAATCGATATTAAACTAGACTGGAAATCAATCAGCTGCATTTCAATTTCTTCAATTTCCAACAATCAAATTTGGCCAAGTTCAGTTTATCAAGTGAAGTCACATCAGGATACATAATAAACTTCAGTGTTTTCAATAATCCTTTCAACTGAGAAAATCTCGATAAAAAATCTTTGATTGAAGAATTAATTACCGAATTAAACTCTTCAGTGACTTTTGCTTGATCTGGTTTTTCGTGTAAATCCAAATCTCTGGTGATTTTTTTTTTTCAAGTTTGGGAAATACTTGTAGTTGTTGGTGACAATATCGTTACTAAACTGGCAGTTTAGCCTCGAAAGCATGAATGAGATCTATCATAACAATAATGGTTTTATTTCTTGAAGCTTCATGTTCAATTCATTGTTAAATATAAATTGTTACAATTAGGTACCTAAATTCCTTAATTAATGTCGTGCCCAAATTATTTTGTCGCGTGCCATCAATGGCACGCGTGCCATTGGTTCGCCACCCTTGCCCTATACTCTAGTTCAGGATAGTTATACACTTTATTATGACAGAAAACCACCTTCTCCTCTTTAAATATTTTCATCAGAAACATTATTTCCATTTGTTCATTGAACGATTTTTGGGCCTTTAAAACATAAAAGTTATAAGAACCAAATATTTGAAATTCGTACATATGTGTGGCATAAGATATACAGAGTATTAGTTAGTATTAGGGTTTCCAGTACTGCGATTCGGAACCGGGACCTTCCCAGGATTCTGAACCGGAACCTTCCCGGGATTCTACAAAGAAAACCGAGTCCCAGGAGCACAGCCACCACAGGCGAAATCCCGGAACTTGTCAACATGTGTACGAATATACGATATCAGAGAATTAGGACGAGTATTCATCGGCGTTATGCTTCGTGCACATTCTGTATTATTTGCGTTTTATGTAGACAAGAGAGGTATTGTATACTTACCAGCGTGGAATCCTAGAGAGCATTTTCAGTGGTAGGATCTTTTTCTACAAAAATCCCACAAAATTAGGGGATTAGTCCGTAAATGCCTTTGTAGCTCTTAGATTCTGTTTTATGTCAAAATAGTTTATTTCTTAGTCATTTACACTTGTTTACTATACCGAGTGACAATGAGACAGAGGCCATGCCTCTATCTCCGTTACTTATGAATCAATTTAGATGAAATTTGATATAAGGATACTAGACATAATTTCGGATTGAGATAAAAGTATAATCAAAATGGCCGACTTTCAGTTTCACCGGAAATAACACTAACTTTGAATTTTTAAATGGATCACTCTATATATTTTATGTTTTTCACAATCTAAGACTCAAATTACATACAACAATGTTACCGAATTTGCTTAGGTATTACACAGAAATATTAACAAAATTAATTAATTAATTAATTTTCAATCTTATATACCGGGTGACCATAAATGGTTCTGATTGTTTTTTCTTAGGTTGGCACTGTTTATGTTGGTGGCACTGTAAGTCTATGTCAAATTCGAGGTTAGCAGTTAAGTTTAGCGTCAGCCTGTGTCAAAAATGACGCAAAACCTAACCTGCTAACCTCGAATTGGGCATAGACTTACAGTGCCACCAACATAAACAGTGCCAACCTAAGAAAAAAAAATCACCATCATTTATGGTCACCGGTATAATCCATTCAGGAAACTCCCGTGACGTAAAGGTCACTACCAGTTGGTTAATATGAAAATGGCTAGTAGGGTGTTAATAATTTTTGCATTTTATATTGGCGCCATTTTCAATTTAAATTTCAAGTTTTTGTTTTTTTACTTTACCAACAAACCAGTAGTTTGGTGGAGATATGTCGATGATGTTTTTGCAATTTGGCCTCATGATATGGATGAGGTGGACAAATTTCTTGAACATATTAACAGTAAAGAAACCTCCATCAATTTCACATTAGAAACAGAGCAAAACAATCAGTTACCCTTTCTTGATACACTAATCACACGCACAATAAATACTTTTGAAACATCAGTATACCGTAAGAAAACCAATACTAATAGGTACTTACATTTTAATTCTAACCATCCCAAAAACATAAAGACAGGCGTTGTAAAAAGTCTCTACGACAGAGCCAAAGTTGTTTGCTCTAATGATGAAATTTTCAAAAAAGAGAAAGAATTTATTATTAATGTTTTACAAGATAATGGCTATCCAGAGACTCTTGTTCGGAACATTTTCAATACACGAAGCAATGCCACACACATACAAAGGAATGACACTCAAAATATAATACTCTTAACTATACCATATATTCCAGGCATATCTGACAAAATTAGACGAATTGGAAATAGATTCAATGTTAGGACGGTATTCAAAACGATGAATACTTTGCGGTCAGTTCTTACAAAAACTAAACCGTTCAACGAAGAACAACATTCAAGAAACTGTATATATAGTATTCCCTGTGAATGCGGGAAATATTATATCGGTGAAACATCCAGACCTTTAGCAGTTAGAGTTAAAGAACATAAAAATATTATGAAAACGTATCAATTCAATAAGTCTAAGCTGGCAGAACATGCTTGGGATGAAAACCATAAAATACAATGGCAAAACACAAAGATCTTGTCTAAAGAATCGATGTCAACTAAACGTAAAATTAAAGAGACGGCATATATTTTACTTAACGAAGAAAAATGCGTGTCGTCTTTCTCAATATTTTAGACAATAGTTGGCTATCGATTCTTAAAGATGAGATCAAGTAGGTATAGATATCAACAAACGTCAATGTCAAAAAATTCATTGGAGGTTGGTCGTTTTTCCTTCCAGTGAAAAAAAGATAAGTTTCTTCTTCGTTTTAATTGTTAATCATTGATAACGAGGGCAGATTGTCCCTCGAAACGTTCGTTGTTAATATTTTCGTTATTTAATATTTTAATTTGCAGAGTGGCGAAATGCCCATATAAGAATATGAATTATGAATTCACGCCAAAAAGAAGTTTCAGAGATTATCTTAACTAAAACTAGTTATGTATGGTACAAGTGAATAAAAAGGCACTTTATTCATAAGGGGAAAACTTTAACTCACAAGGCAAAGTCGCCTTCTTTTCATGGATTATCTGATTCTCATTGTCAACTCATTTAATGGCATGGCATTTCTGAAATGGAAAAAGTTCAAAACATTCCCCTTTGTATCTAAACTCAATCCAATCTATTACATCGTAAGTAGATGGAAGAATTATAAAAAAAAAATGAATGAAAATGTTTTGATTATTCCCCTCATAAAATTTCAACCAATCAAAACATTGGAATTTTGCAATTTAATGAGGTGCGAATTACGACATAATTGCTCCTCACCAGGGAGATGTGGCAATTTTTGATAACACCTAACATTATTAAACAAATGGTTCATGAATTTCTGATGTTGAAATTGTATTTGGGGAATAGTCTACCAAAAGAGTCTTCGACCATGTCAAATTGCCTGTCATAAGTGTTTGAAAATTGCCCGAGAGAGCGCAGCAAACGGAAATTTGGCATGGTCTTGGGATCTTACTACTGAGAATTTAATATACAGATTTAATGAGATTTGATGTAATTTTCAGGCGAAATGGCGCTTCCGCCTGAAATTTTTAGGTAATATCAATATGATTTTGACCAGTTATGAAAAGTATAAAAAAATTACCTTTTTTAATGTCACCAATAGCAATGGGAAAAAATAATACATTATAAAGAAGAGAAAAGCGTGATTTTTTCCAAGGTGTGAGTTTGAAACCCTAGGACGAAAACTACAAATACACAGAGGGAATAATGTTGTTCTGCTCTGCCATGTATATACTATTTTTCCACGATTGTTCAGGATAACTAAAAGTTCATATATACATTGATTGCAAAATGATATATAATTTTGGTTTGGTTACGATTAATAGAGCGGTTGCAGCAAAAAGTGCAAATTAGGGAAAATGGTTCAGTCAGAAAGTAATACTTCGGCACAATTTGACCAAAGTTCTATATTCTGTGCTGCTAAAATACGGCAACTTTGCATTTGAAGGTGTTTTGTAGAGATATGTCGTTCTTGAGTAAGTCATTGACAATGAACGACTTGATTGAGTGAATGATTTGAGATTTAACTCACTCTGACTCTAGTTGAATGATCGAATGTTACCTTGACTCGGGATTTTCGGACCGCTAACTTACGGATATCAATATAACTGGATTCACTGTAGGATCATAGGTTGTCAGCTTTTTGAATTAAATTGAACCAACGATCTTTTGAATGATTACTTACTTTAAATTTTTTTAAATCTGTTTTAATATAATTTTATTATTTGGCAGTTTAGGATTTATAAATAATAAAACAACTACGCAAAGCGATTTAAACATTTAATATGTACTTAACGGTTTCTTTCATTATGTATTTTATTTTCAACTTAAAACTAATAAATCTGTAGAAAAAACTATTTAAACAAACAATATGCCTTAAGAATACAATTAAAAACTTAACTATTGAGGCAAAAAGGAGCTGTACATACCCTGTATATGTATACATGTATACGCTAAATTTACAAATTATGTGAAATGAACGATCCAAATTAACAGTGGATCATTGGATCTGTAGGCAATATGCACCCAACTACTCATCTGATTCAAGTCATTCATATGAACAACTCCGTTTGAACAAATCAGTTTGGTAAGTCGATTCAAGTGATTTGAAGCACTCGCATGAGTCGATTTGCCAGTCTTTAGTGTCTTGTCATGTTTTATAACCTGAATGCTAAATGCATAATCTCAAATGTGAACCTTAAACACAAAGTAATTTTACACAGCTAAATTATGGAAAATTTCATGGGCAACCTTCATACAAAAATAATGTGAACACACTATAGGCTACATATGTATTTTGAAAGACACAGAAATGTATGGCAATCTGTTCTGTTAACGTTCTTATAAAATGTGATAAACTAGAAATTTTGATGTGTATGTATTTTGCTATTATAACAGACAGTGATCCAGTGCCATTGTATAATGTGTTGTAAATTTAATATGTAGTACTACGTTTATGTAAACTATGAAGATTTATTGCATGCTTCACGCTTTCTAGCAAATATTGCTACAGATTGTTCTTTGATTTGACAAACAAGGAATATGCAAGGGATCAAATTTTATTCACATTTAATCTTGTTTAAATATTGCATTTTTGATAAGCATGGTGGTGAGCCGTATCAGTCACTGATTTTCCACTTAAATTTACCATGACTTTTTGTCATGTAATTTGGATGAACTTATAATTCATAATATCTGTGCAGTACAAGTATGTTATGCTTTTCAATATTTATAATTTTGATAGTTTGTGATAATATTTAATTAACACTTTTAGCAGCAAGGCATAAAATAGAATTTATCGGTCGTTATACTAATTACAGAACAAGAACTATGTTATCTAAGAATAATTAACCATGATGTTAGTTTCTGCCATTGTTTGTTAACTGACTATGAAAAAAAAGCTGTATTTGATAAACAGATTAAGTCTCTTTGTGGAAGCATATTAAAGTAAAACATTTTTTTCAGAAAGTGAAAGCCCAAGTCCATCCCCTCTGGCAGGACCAGGTCCAGGGGGGCACAAACCCTCGTTTAAAAGCACCAAACTGGCGCGACGGGCGCGATCCTTCAAGGACGACTTCTTGGAAAAGATATCACAAATGCGTAGCCCAACAAACCAAGGAGTGCGTTCGCACAGTCCAAAAGGCCGCTCCCCTAAGCCTGATACTCCAGACAACACACCAACTGCAAAAGGGCCTGTACAGGAATTGGATGTTCTCGGGAAGCAGGTGCTTATCTTAATTAAACAAAACTGAAAATGTATTTTGAATCATTCTTTTTTTGTTTGCTGAGTGTTTTCTTCCATTTTGTACTATTTGTTATAAGTTATAACACATATGGTACTCAATACAATTTCAGATGAAATGGCCGAAACTTTGTTGTGACAATCTATTATTCATGCTTCTTTTACTATTTTGCTCCATAAAAAAATTTAAGATATTAATGTATGAACCTTTTTAGTGGGTAATAGTGAATAATATTATATATTTTAATGGCCGCCTGACCATTCTTTGTTAAAATTTCTGACTAAATAATTAAATAATTAATACTAAACAAACAGGAGATTTGATGCAAAGAAGGCCGAACTTACATATCAAAAAGAAATTTTCCAATAGCCACACCCGATATAAAATGTGAAGGTCATCAAACCTTGCATTGAAAATTACTGAAAAATAATGCCATTTTAAGCTGTGATTGATACAGGGAAGGGTTTTAACATTGGCATTGTCATTAAATGTATGCATTACGGATAGTTCTACCAAGTTTTTCCAAGCGTAGAAAGTAAAGGGGCGTCTATAACCTAAAAAATGTGTTCCGCAGAAAACTAATTTGTCCAATAAAGTTAAAAAATTGAAACAAGCCAGTTTATGTTCCACTATCAAATAAATTAAGTATCAACCAAAAAATTTTCTCCGAAAGAAATGACTTAATCCAAATACTCCTAAAAATTAAAGCCAATTTTCAATAAACAAAATACAAAACAAACATAAACCTGAACATTTAAAAGGAAAAACAAAAATTTTTGAAAATACACCACTAACCATGGATGTTTAACAAGAAAATGTTTAGTCTAAAAAAATGGTTACTACCAATCAACAAATATAAAGAAGAATAAAAAAAATTACATTTTAAAAAATAAAAAATAAAACGACAAAAAGCAAAATATTTTGTAAGAAAACATATGAGAGAAGGAAAAAAAACAGAAAATAACCACAACCCCATCCTGTTTTACAATACTGATTGGCAAAGTTGCGTTTTGAAAGGGAAATGGAAAAATATAAGTCAATTTTAAACAAGAAAATATAACAAAACCTATTCAATAAGATACAATATATTTATTCTGATTATTTACTGCAAAAGGCTTGTATTTTATATTTTAAATTTTATTTTATCTGATGAAGCTGGTATAACCAGCGAAACGTTATAACTAAATTTTAAATAAAATTTTAATGTGTTTTTGACAATACAGAGTTCTGATTGAAACTTATTTTTCATGTAGAATTTTCAAGTAGCTAAGCTAATACAATAACAAATAGCTGAGTTCATCTCCAAATTACTAATTCATATACCAAAACAGCTGTAACCCCAAAATTTAAATATACATTAATAAGTAAAAAAGCGAGGTGTAGTCGCCACACGACTTCTGTTACTGCATTTTTTAAAAACTTAATAAAAATTTTAAGTGAAATATGGGATATGCTATCAATAAAAAGGGCAGCAACAGAAACTATACAAAGTCTTAATGCTATAAAAATTACTCAAGAGCAAGTAATTAGACAACATGCATAACTGTATACAGTAAAAATCACCAAAAAATGAAAAATAAATAAAACAATCTTTCTATTAAAGAAAGAAGACAAAAAATGTGCTGAAAACTATCAGTTCGGTGATAGTCGATAAAAATAATCAAATACGAACAAGCAGCAAAGCTTTTGATGATATATGTCAAAAGTAGATGCTGTATTTAGATTATGCCACATAATTAAGAAAGCCCTAGAATTCATTAAATTAATAAATATACGTTAATTATCCAAGAATTGTGGAAATTAAAATTGGAGTGGGACAGTGAAGTGCCACAACATTTACGTGATTTGAATATTTGGCCAAGGCTGTTGATAAAGTAAAGTTGAGCAATTTTATTGCAAGAAGCAGATGTAGGAACTTCACAACTCATTTGGTTGATAAAAGAAATAAACATTGGCCTAAAAACTATAATAAAAATAAACTGAGACCTCACAGAAGACATTCCAGCGGCTACAGAAATAAGATAAAGTGATTCACAAAGCCCACGACTGTTTAATAGTATGGAAAAAATCTCCTAAACACTTAAACCTTTAGAAGAATTTAAAAATGAGGCAAAATAACATGGACATACTATGTTACTTGATGATTTCATACTCGTTGCCGAGATGAAAACAATGTTTTAAAAGAACCATTGCCATGTAAAATCAAAATTAGGTCGAATTGAACAAGTAATGAACTGTAATTGTTTAAGAGGTAACAACGTAGGCAGTGACGGAAACTTAGTTAATCGTTCGCTACTGGCGCACGGAAGTATAACATCGTTAATGGCGTTGGTGTCAGAGACCGCATAGGGAATTAACAGATTGAGTCAACAATTTCTGACTAATAAGAAATAATTACTGATACTAAGCCCAAAAAACTATTGTTAGAGTTTAAAAATAATATTTATTGTGAGAAAAAACACATTATTACACATTTCAATTATCATCAGATAAATAATTAAAATATACAGAATTCTACGAAACAGTATTAAACTAATAATCTTATGGTAATACTGTACCAACAACGTACTAGCAAAACTCAGAAAATATCGCTATAACCAACTAATTTTTTAAATATCTTTTCATGCACTCACTAATTTACCACAATGTACTGACGTTTCTCACATAATTTGAACTATTGACCTCAGCACGTTGTTTCTTATATTAGTGAAAAACTACAAACTATCTAAGTTGCCGTGGGTCTGTGACACCGGACACTAGTAGTTAAAGGTTACTGAAGTCGAATAGCAAGTATTCAAGAACAAGAATATCAGGATACCTACAAAATATAACTTTGAAAAGTACTACACGTATGTCAATGGAAGGTAAGACCAAAATATACAGGGTGTTCGGATAATAGGGAACCATACATTGATGGTGAGTTCTACGCATTAAAATAATAAAAAAACTTCATATGCAGTATTGTCCGAAAATCGTTATTGGCGTAGATACCGACCCTTAAAGTTTAACTTTTTTTTTTAATTTTTTATTTATTTTTTGTAACTGAGTAGATAACTACTTTAAACTTGGTGTACGTGCTCTTTATTGAAATGCTCACAAACAAAAAGAAAAATAATCGATAACATGTATTTTGAACTGGCAGTTAACCTAAAACCATATTTTCTTTTTAGTCATAACTTTTATATCTGAAGACATATCTCCGATCTAGATACGGCATCTTGTAGGGAATTAAAAAAATTCAAAATTAATTTACTCTTGTTTGGTATGCGTAACATAAACCGTTTGGTTAGAAATTCTATCTAAAGTTTTAAGGCTTTTCTTTTCAGGGTTATTATCTGATTAGCCTTGATAAAAAAATACCATACATTGATGGTGAGTTCCACGCATTAATATGTATAATAAAAAACTTCATATGCAGTATTATCCGAAAATCGTTATTGCCGTAGATACCGACCGTTAAAGTTTTTGCAATAGCTGTATTTTATTTTATTCATAGAACACATATCAAATACCATAAATCTAAATTTAACATAATAAAAAAACAACACACGGTTTGATGTTTCTTTAAACTTTATGCTACTTTTATAAACATTCACAGCACATGTTCGAAATGCCCTCCGTTCATGCGTATACAGCTCTGCGCTCGTAGCACCAACGATTCCCTTACGCGCGCGAATGTCGCTAGTTGATCACGTATAGTTTGACAAGCATCTATTATACGCTGTCTCAACTCTTCTAAATTCTCGACAGGAGTAGCATAAACAATAGCTTTTAACCATCCCCACAAAAAAAAAGTCCAGAGGATTTAAATCCGGCGATCTTGGCGGCCATGGGACTGATCCAGCCCGTTCTATCTATCTTTCTGGGTAGGTTTCATTAAGGTACTGGCACACTGCATTACTGAAATGAGCAGGAGCTCCATCCTGTAATAACCACATGTTTCTTCGGACTTCCAACAGAACATCTTCAAGTAACTGTGGAAGATCGTTCTCTAAGAAAGATAGTAAATCGGTCCTGTTAACCTATTCGGAAAAAAATGAGGTCCTATTAGTTGATCTCCGAGTATCCCAATCCATACGTTTACAGAAAATCTTTCTTGGTGTCCAGCTTCAATAATTTCGTGTGGGTTTTCTTCTGCCCACAAATGAGTGTTTCGAAAATTTATAAATCAGTCTCTAGTGAAACCTGCCTCATCTGTATACAAAATGTGAGACAGAAATGCTGGATCAGTGGCGCGTTTTTGCAAAATCCACTCGCAGAATTCGATTCGCCGTGGATAATCACCAACTTTTAATGCCTGAACCTTTTGAAGATGGTAAGGGTGTAACAGTTGTTCGTGAAGAACTTCCTAAACTATCGAGTTAGACACTCCCTCCGTTAAAGCAATCCTTCTCGTACTAGTCCCAGGATTTGCCTCAACTAGATCTAAAACTCTTTCTTCCATTTCTGCACTACGCGTTGTCCTTGGCCGTCCACGATTTAATCGAGAAGAAATAAATGTACCCTCTTCTCGAAGGCGTCGATCTATGTTGCCAAACATATTTTTATTTGGAATTCGGCGATTAGGAAATGATTCCCTATAAAGACGTTGCGCTTCTCCTGCATTACCATTTGCTCGTCCATAAATTAGGTGCATATCCGCCATCTCAGCAAAAGTATAATTAAAATTAATTGTTAACACAAACTCAAACGTCAAGTTAAACAATAATAATTGCACGTAAACAACTCGACATCAAACAAACAAAAGTTGCATTTTTGTTATCAAGGCTAATCAGATAATGATCCTGAAAAGAAAAGCCTTAAAACCTTAGATAGAATTTCTAACCAAACGGTTTATGTTACGCATACCAAACAAGAGTACATTAATTTTGAATTTTTTATTCTCTACAAGATGCTGCATCTAAATCGGAGGTATGTCTTCAGATATAAAAGTTATGACTAAAAAGAAAATATGGTTTTAGGTTAACTGCCAGTTCAAAATACATGTTATCGATTATTTTTCTTTTTGTTTGTGAGCATTTCAATAAAGAGCACGTACACCAAGTTTAAAGTATTTATCTACTCAGTTATAAAAAATAAATAAAAAATTTAAAAAAAAAAGTTAAACTTTAAGGGCCGGTATCTACGCCAATAGCGATTTTCGGACAATACTGCATATGAAGTTTTTTTATTATTTTAATACGTAGAACTCACCATCAATGTATGGTTTCCTATTATCCGAACACCCTGTATAAGATCATGGCACTACCAACATATGCAAATACAAAGGTGACCAGAAGCAGAAGAAAACAAATAACAAGAACGTAGGAATGACAAGGTAGATCACATATGCATAAGTTTATTAAACTGACATGCAAAGAAGAGAACTTGATCAAATTAAAATAGGTACGGATGAGCATGTGTGTGTGTGTTTATCCTGTCTTAATTTGATTAAAATAATTTAACAGGAGGATGCTGCAGGGTCTATAGGACCTTTTTTCTCATTTTAATGAGCGGAATCAACACCCAAAATTTTTTTGTGTAATTCGGAATCACTGGGTATCCCCATGTAAATAATGTACAGTAAAATCTCTCATAAGCGGACACCGTGGTGTCACGATTTTTGTCCGCTTAATGGAGGTGTCTTCTTAATAGAATGGTTTAATTATTTTTTTCTACGATCACTACTAAAAGTAGGCCTTTTAGCACTAGCTTGTTTCACTAAAAATGACTTTTTCTAATTTAGCGTGTTTAAAGAGATCAGCTGTTTACTTTTAGCGCATGTATGGTATAAAGTGAAGTGAGGTTAGAAACCACAATTTCGAACTGGAATTGAAGTTGTAAAGTTATTCTAATTACTTCTTGCATTAGAGGTAAAGTGTTTTTTTAAATAATTAAAGCGTTATGCAATGAATACAGTCAGATGTGTAGTATTAATAATTACGGTTGATAACTGACTTTGACAGTACCTGGCTCCACAAACATTCACCTGTGCATCAAGGTCTACTGTTTATTATGACATAAATTATAACTGTCGTAGATGCAAACCTTTGTTAAATCGACATTTATGGATTAATAACAGTAAATTTAAGGTTGTAGAAAAAATATTGTATGCAACTCGTGCATAAAGCTCAACTTTTAGCACTTGTTGCATAAATAGCTACTGTTTGTTTCATCTTTATTTGAATATAGAACGACAAAGAATGCATACATTTTTAATTACACACAGTTCTACGTTTGCTATTCATTATGACACTACTGTAAAAAAGTAGCTTTAGTACATAGATATCAACTGTAGCCTGTAATGAAGAAAACCTACCTGCATTTAATCAAATGCGGCTATAAACAAAGTGCACTTTGCTATAAATAAATAAAATCGTTTTCACTTCCCAAATACAGATGCATAACTGAGGATAAAGGCTGGAAAACATAGGGAGCATATGAAAAGAGGTAATTCCACGAGTTTCCAAGCTAGCATCTGAACACGCAATTTATAACGCACCCCATACCACACATATGAACACATGTAATTCCTCTAATTTCCTAGCATTTAAGTACATAATAATTAGGAACATTTCCGCTTAATAGAGGGAAATATTTAAACATTTCCAGAATTTTTCTGTCCACGTCCTGTTAACAGAGAGTCTGCTTAATGGAGATGCCCTTTCATTTAAACTACATTGGTTCCCGATGGTGCCAAGAAAAATGTCTGCTTAATAGAGGGGTCCGCTTAACGGAGTGTCCGTTATGAGAGATTTCACTGTATATTTATAATTTCACATATTGAACACAATACTCTAAAAAAATACTTCAAAGAAAATTGTTTTGGTGTTAGCGAAGCTAAACTGCAACTTCGCAGCCATCAGCCACATTTTAATTCGCCTGTTTGCGAGGACCATTTTGTCAACCTGTTGAACATTTTCCTGTATGACTTCACCAACGCAAACGATTATCCAGACAATTTCCATTTTTTCAAAACTATCCTTTAACATTTTACCACTTTTTACGAGGTATTCGATAACAGCTCGATGCATGTGTTTCATAAATTCTCAGATTTGCTCGACATGATGATGTTAACTGCTCAGCTATTTACATGTAAATAAAATCAAACTATAAGTGGTAGCTCATATCAGTACTTACAATATGACCATCGTAAACTATTTGCTAATAGCTACCTTAGGCCACGAAATTACTAGCCTCGCCTCGTATATTACAAATTTTGAATAGTTTAATTATTTTTGCAATTTCGTTGTGCATACATACCTGCTTGATAGGAACAGTTGCTGTATTTTCAATTTTATTTTAAATCTTTATTAAATAAAAACAGTACTTTGTAATATTGAGTATTAATAATAGTCAAAAGAACGAATGAAGCCATAAACAGAAGAATACTGAATATTGTTTTAGTCTAAATGTTTGAAAGCTTTCACAAAGATATTTTAAATGAAATTTTAATTTTTAGTGAAACAATTTAGGTGTGTGATTGTACATGGTATATTTGTTGCAGATTCAAATAGCTCTAAAACATTTTCATGATGTGGTTTCGAAAAATAAGCTGGAAATGCTACCCGGCAATGGCACCATTGTATTGGATACAGTATGGGCTATAAATCTGGCTGTGAAATCATCAGTCTCATCAGAATTCAGCAATAGTATCGTATCAGCCACACATCATATGTACCAGAGTGTAGCACGACTCATTAAGTTGTGTGATGATGTGCTTATTGATGGGGCGGAAAGCTCTGCCCTTGATCAAGAGAATGTGAAAGAAGTTCTTACGCAAGTTGAAGATGCAGTTGAGGTATGATGCTTTAGATTTGTTCAAGTTATAAAGAGTTAAAGTACATTTTTTTCTATAATAATTTACAAGGTCAACTTTCTAGGGGATAAGTTGCATTCCTGCAGAGTCCCCAGTTTTAATAATGTTGGTACATAGATTTTTAGTTCTTTTCTTCCACTAAAAAAAATATTGTCATTTTGACAGATATGTCATAATTTAATATTGCTTGCTTCATTTTTGCATTTAAAATATTTCTTGGCTTTCTTTTTTTATCTGATTTTATTGATGATGATGATGATTCCATGTTAAAAAAAGAAATTTGTCAAGAGTTCAAATTAAGGAACTTTGACTTTCAAAATTGACACAACCATAATTTTGAAAAAGTTCTACCAACACGAGGTATAAAAGTTTCCTAGCGTTTTAATCACATATCTACCAACATTGCAACACTTTGACAGTTATTATAGAAAAAAAATGTACTTTATTTAGAAACTAAAATTGCAATTATTGTTAATTAGTAATAGTCAGTGTAAAAATAATCAAATTTAATTCTAAAAATATATCGAATGTTTCACTTTGTTATACAGACTTTGATCAGACTGGCCCAGGAGAAGATAACACATCAACATACAGTTTCATATAAAACAACACCACGTGCATCATATGGAAATGCATCACTTGAAATGCCAGCACAACGAAATTCTTTGCCAGACATACCCTTAACTCCACGGGAACGGCAGATTCTCGAACAGACGTCCTGTGTACCTGGAAAGGTGCGAAGCAGTCACAGTTCTGAATCTGTATTGCGAGACAGCAGTCCACCGCCAAAACCTCCTTTGCCTGATAGGTGAGTTCTTATTAGGGTTCTTTTGTTTTTTGACTGGTACAGAAATAGGTACTTTACTTCTAGTACTTGCTATTTATGTGAAACTTTTAGTCGTGTTTATTATAAAGTATGAATTAAAACTAAATTGCATCAAGGTTTGTAGTGAACTGAATACTTCAGAATTTATACATCAGCATCTTTATTTGTACAAGGTCCGGCAGAATGAAGTATCCATTTTAAATTGAGTTGTTTTTGTTAACGGCTTAATTTTTATTAAAAAATCAAACAAAAGGTTCTTCAGGAAACACGGAAATTTTATTTTTTAAACTACATCAGTCAAGTGAAGCTGCTCTTACCCTTTCAGCATTTTCAAGTATGTGTACAGAATGAGTTTGTTCCTTTTGCTTTTTCTGTGGCACATGAGGCAGTAGTGCGAAACTTGTGTACCCACTTTTTAATTGTTATTCGACTAGGAACTGCATCTCATGGATTTAAATGAAAGTAACGACGAAATAAACGCTGGGTGGTTACAACAGAATTGTTTTTTTTTAAATAAGCTTCAACCGCAAAAGAACGTTGAATATTTGACCAATGCTCTATATTCACAGCTAAACTATCATTTCTCTCAAACACTTTGACAACTTTCTTAAATTTCCATTTATCGCGAAAGCATGGCGACTTGATTTGAATTTATATCGCATTATATTATAAAATGAATTAACTTTAAAAATGGTTATGTCATTCTGCCGGACCCTGTACTAGCAGACCCATACTATATTAATGAAAATAAGAACAGGTATAGTATTCCAACCAAAAATTACAGATTTTATAGCCTCGTATTCGTAAATAATGATTTATGAATATACTAGGCTATAAAATCTGTGTCATCATTCATATTTTTATTTTATCCTATTATGTTATCATGACAATAACTCCTTAGCAACGAGTTGCGTTAAGATGCATTTAGCAGCACTAGTGTTGTTAAGAAAAATGTCATAACGATATTTTATTAGCATTTAATCACATGTTGACAGCACTCATGTGTATTGTCAGTCTATGTCAAATTCAGTGTTAGTAGGTTACGTTTTGTTTGTTATTTGACACAAAGTGACGCAAGACCTGAAAATCTTAAATTTAACATAACCTGACAGTGCTACCAACAAACAATACAGTATTGAGCTTTTATCTTACTAGTGATATCACCACTCGCTGTTGTGTCATTAACAACCATTTTCCCTATTTTTTAAAAAGATTAGTATCCTAGGATAAAATAAACCGTGTTACGATATACGTAACGCTATCTGCTTTCTACATTTCTCGAGAATTTTAAAGAACTCTCTCCTAACGTCACTCGTTCATTCTCGTAATGTAAAAAGCTTGATACCGTTAATTGAATCATAAATTACTATGAAATGACTATTATATCATCAAAAAACTCAATATTTATAGATGGAAGTGAAGCACTTTTACCACAAACTGACAATGCTAATTCATAGTTGTGAGTGTTAAACAAAGTTATGCAAAAAATTCTGTTTTTGAAAAAGTTTATTATTACAAACTTAAGGCAATTTAATACTAATAACAAAAATTATCTAAATAGTTATTAAATATGCTATTTAAAAATATAGTTCCATACTTCCACCATTTTTATCAACAATCATTTCTAATCGTCTTCACAAAAGCGATTTGCGCCTTTAGTTAAACGTATCATTTTTTTCAGGACTTCGATTAAACCGATTAAAGCAACAATTAAAACTAAAATGACAATTACAAACTGACATTGACTAAACAAATAAAATAAAAGTCATTGCCTACTAATTTAGTTGCAGATTTAATTTTATATTAAAGCGATGCGACTTTATTAAAAACTTCCGTTTTTGCATGATCTTTATTAAAGGAAAATAAAATTGAATTGAAACGTATTATTGCAAATAAGATATATTTTTAATCTCCAAAGTGTAAGCATCTCGTTATTCAAAGAAATATTTGAAACATAACAGACGATTTAATCATGGAAACTGATCGTGGGAATCTGTCAATACTTGTACTGTTAGAATTGGTTGTACTTTGTTGAGACTCACAAGATACTTACAGAATACAAAAGCTCCAGAATGCATGTTTGCGATTAATTTTAGGTATAAGAAAATTGAAAGAATTTCATATAAAATAAAGGAAATCAAATGGTTAAATGGTCTAATAGACGCTTTCTCCATACTGCTTGTCTTTATCATAAATTTTTCTTTTTAAATCACCTCCATATTTATATAACAAAATCACTTTTCGTACTGATGTTCACAACTTAAATTTGAGGTCTAAAGGTATTGTCATTATTCCTTTGCATAATTCTGAATTAGGTAAACGGAGACTTTCATATCGAATTGCCAAATTGTACAACTTGCCTTTAGACCTCAAACAACGCTCTTTACCATGGTTTCGGTACCAGCTAAAGTCGATGCTACTTAGAAAGCAAAATGTTCAGTAGAACATATTTACTTGTTGGTGAATAGTCATTTATGTAGATATGATTTATTCAGTGAATGCGCTATTTTAAATTACTACTGTTTTTGTTTTTTTACTGTAGGGTTAGGTGTCAGAGCAGTCCACAACTATCGTTGTGTACTGAACCTCGCCCTAAAATATATAAACATTGTTTTTTTAATTTTGTATCTATACAGATTGTCCGAAATCCGTTTGGAACATAGGAAATTAATGAGTGTGACAAGGAAGACATAAGCAAAATGAGTAACAAGACAACGATAGAATGTAATCATGGCTAGGTAAATTTTTAAACTAAAATTAAGTCAATGAAACAAACAAACAAAAATCCAAAGATTGGTGTAGTAGAGTTAACAAACCAACTCTACAAAGAAAAATGTTGTGCTTTAGATAAATAGATTACATAAATGCATAGGTAACTTAGAAGTGATGCAGTTCATGTAATCGACTAAAAATTAACTTTAAAGTAATATTTAACAACAAAACTAGGGTTATTAGTTATAGTTGGTTTGAAAATTTAGTTGGCTGAAAATAGCTTTTTCTACTCGCTAATAGAAAGTCAGCTTTTTTATAACATTTGGAGGCATAAAAAATGTTACATTTCAATTTTGTAAAGATCGCTGCTATGGAAATACTGCAGTAAACACTTTCTGTGCTTTGAAGTCGAGGCACAGAAAGTATACTTGAATTTTTGAGCCCGTGCGTGCACGTCATCAATCCGCCTTTTAGTAAGGTTTTCGGTACCAACATTTGAAAAATATAAAACTATTCTTTTTTTCAATAAAATAATGATTAAAATTGCTTTTGCTAATAATATAGCCTCATATATTGCTATAGCCGTACATTTTTTGTTTTAATATTTCATAATTTCCATGAACAATAGCAAAAACTATAATACGTCGGGGTACTCTGTGTTTTCAAGTTCTGCTCAGGGAATTAACACGTACGCATGCCGCTTTTTAAAACGACTTATTTGTTGTAGTGGTTTTGACAGGTGTTGACAGTGACATATAGTTTAGTTTTGCATTTTAAAAATCCGTTGTTTTCATAACGACCATTGCGAACAAGTTATACTGTCGTTTTTCCACTGCTACAAATTTCTTTGCGGAAGAGTTTAGTTGCTGGAAACGTATGGGGAACTCTAACCTAAAATGTCGACCGCCTTGAACAGAAAGTCAGAAGAGCTTGTTGCCGCTTTGATAAGCTATTTTGAACGACAAAGAAACAACGGTGGTGCACTTATACCGCTAACTGCTGTGAGAGAAGTAAGTAATTTACACCTGTAATATAATATTCGTAATATAATGACCAACTTTCTAATGGTTTGGTGTTACAGAGAGTTGCCAATGCTTTAAATTTAAGCATACGAACAGTCTGTTCTATTTCGCAGACCTGCAAATCTGGTGAACTTCTGCGTAGCCCTAAAAAATAAATCTCCAGGATATGACCTGATCGCTGGGACAATTATCAAACAATTACCAACTAAAGCTATACAAGCCCTTACACATCTGTATAATTCTATCCTCAGAATCCGGCACTTCCCAAGTCAATGGAAAACAACTCAAATAATCATGATTATGAAACCTGGTAAACCACCAACGGAAATTACATCATACAGGCCCATAAGCCTACTCCCCATTCTGTCAAAGATCCTAGAAAAATTGATTCTGAATAGATTAATGCCAATTTTAGACGACCAAGAACTAATCCCTAACCATAAATTTGGCTTCCGTAAACAACATGGTACCGTGGAGCAGGTGCACGGAATAATGGACAAGATATACAGAGACTTGGAAGAAAAAAGATAATTACTGCTCTGCAGTGTTTTTGGATGTCAAACAAGCCTTCAACCGAGTTTGGCATTAAGGCTTATGCTACAAGCTCAAACAATACCTACCCTACCAGATGTATGACCTTCTGAGCTCATACATAACAAACACGCACTTTTTGATAAAATACAGAAACGAAAATACAACATTACACCCTATCTCCTCTGGCGTACCGCAGGGTAGCGCATTGGGTCCCATCTCAACAAAATCCAATGGTGGGCCAACAAATGGCGAATCAGAGTGAACGAAGCTAAGTTCCAACACGTAACCTTCACTATGAAAAAAGAAAATTGTCCTTCAATAACACTCAACTGACACCAACTACCACACTCAGAGGCAGTCAAATATCTGGGTCTACACATTGACAGGAGACTAACCTGGAGAACCCACATATTCACCAAGCGTAAGCAACTCGGCCTTCAACTCCAAAAGTTATACTGGCTGATCTGCAGAAAATCTAAACTACCATTGGAAAATAAACTCTTAATTTACAAAATATTTCTTAAACCAATATGGACTTATGGGATCTCCCTGTGGGGTACTGCAGCTACTTCCAATTTGGCAATGTTATATCGGTTCCAAAATAAAGTACTAAGAATGATCGTTGACGCGCCATGGTACGTCCCTAATAATGTGATTTTAAGTGATCTACAAATTCCCACAGTAAAAAGTGAAATTAAAAATTTCAGTGAGAGATACAAAGACAGACTGACCGTTCACCCCAACGATTCTGTGCAGCACCTTATGGAAGATAATAATGAACCCAAAAGAATTAAACGTTTTAAGCCATCTGATTTACCTACAAGATTTTAACTGTAACTGCAAATTACTTTTGACAAATAGTATATTCTTTTCATAACCCATACATTACATATTAAAATAATGAAGACTATTTACCACTATTAAGTGTTCTTATTCTTCTTCATACCATTTGTTACTTTATTTATTCAGTCTGTTTATTCTCCGTTTCTTTAATTTTACTTTATCACACCCTTTAATACACCATCCAGAAAGTAAATACCATTATAATAGAGGGCTTTTATTATTCAAATTTGCAAATTCAGAAAATATTTGTTTATTTTAAAATAATCATTTTCTCTAGCAATAATAATTTATAAAAAATTTCTATATGGTATATTTTATTATAACATTTCATAATTGACTTTTTCAGATAATCATTTGAGTTTGGCTTTCACTTTAGTTATTCCGATTGTCAGTTAATACCTACAAATTAAAATCTAAGCTCTGATGTTACCAAACAACTATCCCAACTAAATCAACTTATATGCTCGAACCTTTTTAATAAACTATTCACAATTTAACAGTAAATGTATTTAATGTATCATTCATTAAACAATTCTCAAATATGTTGTACTTTTAATGTATAAATCCTTCCTTGTACTTTTTAATTGCGAATTAATTTATTCTTTCAAAATAATTTCCTACCTAGAAATACTCTTATAGATAATTATCAGTCACAAGAGGCTACCACTACAATATCTTTCTGTTTGTTCGCTTAAAGAATGTAGGTTTCCAGGGACGCCGAGTAATTTCTCTTCTGAAAAGGGGGCAGTATGCCAAATAAGTGTGAGAACCACTGGTCTAGACTATAAAAAAATTACATATTCACATTGTTGGTAGCACTGCCAAGCTATGTGAAATTTGCAGGTTACATTTTGCATCAGTCTGTGTCAAACAACATACTTTTAGTGACTGTATAAAAATAATATAAACATACTAGGATATGATGTCATGAATATGTTATGACGTGCACGCACGGGCTCAAAAATTCAGGTATAAAACACTTTCTGTTCGTCCTTAAATGCTTTGTCAAACTGACAGTGAATAATTTTTGACAAAACAAGCCTATTCATAACAACTAGATTGGGCATTACTTGTTTTGGATTATTTTTAAAGCATCAAATTATATACTGTTAAACAGTTTTTAAACTAGTTTAATTAAACTCGGAGAAAAAAATCACGTGTATACTGCGCGTCGAAAGTTATTTGGTGACCTCGTGCTCTTGCAACCTTTCTGCGGTCAGGTTACAAACGATCACTCGGTGCAGCAAGTTCTACTCGTACTTTCTATGCTTATTATACAAATAGCTATTTTCTACTCGCTAATGGATAGTTGGCTTTTTTATAACATTTGGGGCCATAGAAAATGTTACATTTCATTTATGTAAAAATCGTTGCTATGGAAATGCTGCTGTAAACACTCTACGTGCGTCGATTTGAATCAAGGCACAGAAAGTAATGTTCATCTTTAAAACGCTTTGTCAAATTGACAGTTAATAATTTTTGACAAAACAAGCAACACGCGTTACTTGTTTTGGATTATTTTTGAAGCAGTAAATAATGTACTGTTATAGTTATTAACGACATAAGGCCGTTAGTAAGCATCTAACAAACGAGGATGAATTTGTGGCCGAGGCCGTCAGGCCGAGGCTAATCAATGCTTATTATACAAACAACTATTGTTTGGCATACAGAATACTATTCAATGAAAATGTTAATAGAAAGAATTATTTCTCAAATGCTTTCTAAAGGGGAAAATTGTTGATGACACATATCAGAAAATGTTATTGCACCCTTAAATTAATAAAGTTCATGGAGGAGTTTGACATGAGGCTTAACAGGTCAGGGTCACTGATTAAATTTTCCAAAGCAGTGATTAAATAGAGAAGTAAAAACTAAGCCAAAAATACCAAAAATGTTTAGTATTAGAATATCGTTCCTGCATTTCATTCCAAAGTGAATAGAAAAATGGGAGAGGCTTTTGTGGGATATTTATCTTGCAATAACCATTTTTGATTGCCATATTTGTGCACTAAGTGATTGTGAAGACACATAAGTTTGAATTTTCACTTGGAAATAAGCAGATATTTTATTCAGAGGTTAAGATATTGTAATAGTTAATTACAGTTTTATGTAATACAATAATACAAATGAATTTCAAGGAACACATGAAATTGGAGCAAGTAATGAGTGATCCAACAGTTAGCGTGGATTTGTTCAACGAATAAAAATTTATTTTATAAACTTACACATGAAATATTTATTACATCAGAAAGTTTAATATGTAGCATTTATGTATGAAAAACAATATCATTCATATGACCTCCATGGCTTCCTTGACAGGAGGTTATTCAAACGTCAACATTTTCGATACTTTTCGCAGTAAAAGTAGATCAATGGCATCTAATGCAACTCGAATGTCGTCTTTCAGTTGGTGAAGTGTTTGTGGGTTATTAGTATACACTTTATTTTTCAAATTCCCAAAGGAAAATAAGGAACAAGATCACAGGATCCTGGGTGAAAATTCACCTCACAGTTTCCGGAAATGATGCGATCGTCGAACTTCGAGCGCAATAAGGCCATTGTTTTATGGCTTGTATGTAGGGTTTCCAAGTCCCGGGACCAAAAGTGTGTTCGGGACTTACGAGCTAAATTTCAAGTCCCGGGACTAGTCCCGAAGATCCCGAAAATGGTCCCGAAAGGGAAATAGTGTTCAGGTGAAATTTTCCGAATGCAATTTCCAAAGAAAAACAAGTGTTTTAAATTAAATAAAGTATTTATCTACTGACAATCTGCGGTGGGGCTCGTATATAACTTCATTGCTTTCTTCTGTCGCTCTTCATCTTTTGCTTTTGTTTGAACTGCAAAGTGCTTGTGTAATCATTGCGGCAAGCTGCCTCTGATTATTATAATTTTATAGGAACACACTTTACATTTCGATTGTTTATCTTCATTATATAAAATTGTTGCCATATTGACTTCAAATCGTTATTTTTTTAATGTAAAATGAAGGTAGGTTGCGAATCGGAATTCATTCTAATTGTAATGCTTTAGCAGACAAATAACGAACACATTTAAAACCTAAAAAGATAAATTATTTAGCACAGAATTTTAAAAATCTAGAACACGCAGGTTTAATTCTAACCGAAAACAATACCTCTCCTGCCTACGCAAAACGCAAATAATGCAGAATGTGCAGAGGAATAAGTAATACGCCGGACGCCGGTGAATATCCGTCCTAATTCTCTGACATCGAGTATACGCACGCATGTTGATATGGTCCCGGGACTTCGTCTGGGCTGGCTGTGGTCCCGGGACTCGGTTTTTGTGGTTGAATCCCGGGACTGTCCCGGGACCGAATCCCGGGACTGGAAACCCTACTTGTATGGGATGTTGCGCCATCTTGCTGAAACTAGAGCTGGTTCATATCCATTTCATCCAATTTAGGCCTCAAAAATTCTCTTAGCATGTTATAATCCGTTGCATAGTGCCATAGGTCATACCCAATTGAAGTTCTTTGTTGTTCACGCACATTAACACTCATGGCAGCAATATTTTTTTTATTGAGCTGTATGAGGATTCCGATACTCTTTACGAGCTTCCACGTATCCAGTTTCTTCAAATCGTCGCACTACTCTGCAGATTCATGACTCACTAGGACGATTATTTTGACCGAAGTAGTCTCGAATTTTACGAAATTATTTTTTGATGGAACGATCATTTTCGTAGTATGTTTGAATAACTTTTACTCGTTGTGAGGTTGAAAAAACTCGATTGTTGCAATTGCCAAAGTCTATAACTGACTTTTGTCAACAAATGTTTTTATGGCCATTACGATATATGTCAGATAACGACAATCAATATCCACGCTAACCGTTGGATCACCCATTATATATGTTACAATCATGTAAAATGGTCATAATCATATCATTGTCCAGTCAATGTAGTAAGTAAAGGGTGCTAGCATTAATGTTAGTCATTATAGATGTTGTTCGACTTAGCAGCAGAGCATAATGATATTGGCCTGCCAATAACATAATTGGATGGATAATCGTCATTGCCTGTAATATACCTAAATACATTTTACAGTAGTGTCATCAATTAAGAGGCAAAATATTGATGTCACTGCTTTGCAAATGGTATTATACAGAGAACTGAATTAACAAAATCTGATACTTATGTCTGGTATTTAACCTGATACAAGGTTTGAGATTATATAAAAATGTGTAATAGAACGGATTATAATGAAATTTGGATTACTGAATGTGGAATTAACAGAACATTACTGTATATGTAGATTCAAAATTATTAAATTAATATTTTAATAATTATTATAAAGTTTGTCGTCAGAGATTAATGCTAGAAATTTTATTGGTTTCAAAAATAATTTTTAACATACTAGGAGTTGACAGTTGTGTGACCATGGGCGGACGTGGCCCAGCCATGGATTTTACGTGTCTTCCATAAACTTTGTTCAAAAAATAAAAATAAATTCAAAATTGAAATATCCCGCCAGCATAAATAGCAAAAGCAAGATTTCAATAGCCGCCGCCATCTGTATACCCAACCCCTAATGGTGAAAATTGTCATATTGCCAAAATAATGACTGGTGAATACATTCAAAGCAAAATTGAGTTTATGGAAATCTCATTTACTGAGGAATTCAATTTTTCACTTTCCCAATTTGCAAAAAATTTTTGATCGCATGAATGTTACTGCAGAAAATATTTTCTACTTCATTTGCCTCACAGTTAGATGCACTTCTGGTTGAATGTAATTCACGATTTCAACAATTCAATGACCTTGAATGTATTTTACAATGTATTTTTTATGCACCCTTAATTAGTAAATTATTTACGAATGTGTCCTTTTGTACAGAAAGTTGCTGCAATAACTTTCAGTCATCCAGAGTAATGACTAGCAAGGATGGATAATTGAAAATCACGGATTATACAATATGTGGAACAACTTTGCCATATACATAATAAAACCTTTCCTACAAAAAAACAAACCAATAAAAAAAAATAAATTTTTTCGTTGTCCGCTTGTTAATTTCAATATTAATGAATTATTTTTCTTAAAAAAAGATGGATTAATAGATGCCACTAATACACTATTTTTTATTAATACACTTTTTTTCATTAATTAACTGTTTTTGTGATTTTGACGTTTTGATGAAAAAATGTTGTAATCGACTTGTTTGTTAATGGGCGATTAATAATCTTAACTATTAAAGGCACTCACTCGCTATCGCTCGTTCGTGCTTTAAACAGTTGCGATTAATAATCTTAACTATTAAAGGCACTCACTCGCTATCGCTCGTTCGTGCTTTAAACAGTTTCGATTATTAATCGCCCAACAAGTGTGTTAATGAAGTTGATTAATAATCGAAACTGTTTAAACCACGAATGAGCGATAGCGAGTGAGTGCCTTTAATAGTTGAGATTATTAATTGTTTATTAACAAACGAGTTGATTACAAAATTTTTTCGTTTACCACAAAATCTTTTTTTGTGATGAAAAATTTGATTAATACAACTAACCTCCATGCAAAATATCAAAACGTCAATCACAAAAACAGTTAATTAATGAAAAAGAGTATATTAATCAAAAATAGTGTATTAATGACATCTATTAATCCATCCCTTTTTAGGAAAAATAATTCATTAATATTGAAATTAACAAGCGGTCAACGAAAAATAACTATAAGCACTTCTGTACACAATCATTATGAATTTATTCAAGTAATAAATCATCATCCTACTGCGTGTTGTCAGTGCCACCAAATTCTTGCAAAGTGTGGGTACAGAGAACTAACCTTGCCTCAAAAAGTAACCCAATTTGCGACAAGTCACTCATACTGGTGGCACTTGTTGGCATAGTTAATCCGCCAATCGGTAGAGCAGCTTTCAGTTAATCGAGAGTCTTACCGTAATTTAATTCTCATATATAAATGCATATTAATACATTTTATATCATATACTTATATAATTGTTTTCCTATATACCACAAATCTAATGCCAGTTCACTATCTCTTAACTACTTAGGCTATATATAAATATATAATAATATTGTTCATAGAATTAACCATAATAGTAATATATTAATAGTATGTTTAGTATGTGCCGATCAGAAAATGATAGTGGAATCCCTCCCCCACTTCCACCCAAGAAAAAAGGCAGCAACCGTAGTTATCAGCTGATGGATGAGTGCTTTAGTTCAGACAATTCCTTATTTGCTTCTAGTCTTGAAAGGTAAATTTCTATATTTCTGTAGTGGAACACCATATAAAACCTCTTGTTCTGCAGAATGTCGCTCAGGTCACGTTCACCTGAAGATTCTAGTTCACTTTTATCTGCAAGTGCAGGAAGTTTAGATTCCATGCTAAACCAATCTAGGGAAGAAGAAGAAATTCGAGTGCTTATGGATCATAATGCTGATAGTGATAATATGGTATTGGATAATGACATATCTGATATTGCAGGTATGCTCTCGTGTAATTATTTTCCTGTACATATTAAATGTAATGGTTGTTTTAGGTGCTAATGGTTTAGTTAATTATTGGGAAGATTCTGTATTGAACAATACACAAAATGCAGCCATATCATTGATGAACCAGTCCAACGAATTGAACGTCACTAATGCAGAAATAAATCGATTGTCCAACACTGACTCTGGTTTTGTGTCTATGATTTCCCAGAGAAGCTCTGGCTATTCCAAGCGAAGTTCCCAGCAAAGTACCGTGAGTTCCCAGTGGAGTTCGCAACAAGGCTTTTCCAAACATTCAGCCAGTATGATTACTGAATTAACAAAATCTGAAAATATGATACACAAGAGTTTTAATGCAACAAAAAGCCACTCAAGAACTGAAGTGAACTACTCGCAAAATAAGAGCAGCAGTACAATTTCCAGTTTTGCAAGCAATAGTAGCCGCTCGACTTTAAGAGACGATGTTGATCACAGAGTCAGTTTTGACGACACTCCTCCTGCAATTCCACAAAAAACTAGACGGAAACAGGAGCGTCAACCTTCTCCCTATGATAATGTACCTGATGATAGTTTAGGTAAGTTTGCTAGTAGCTTTTCCATATTTATTGCTAATTGTATATATGTTAGGTGGCGAGTTGCTTGTGGCCTGTCAGTTACACCAAACGCAGAACATGGTTAATGCAACTGGTATTCATGATGGGCGACCACCACCGCTTCCTCCTAAAAAGAGGCATAGTAAGTTTTTTTTATGTTTTTAAAAATTAATTAGCAGTTATACTTGGATAGGATAGTAAGTAAATTGTACATAAATGACGAGCAAGTCTGTAACTGTAATTATTATCCTCTAGTAGTTATGTGGATATACAGGGTGTTTCAAAATTGCACGGCACTATTGTAGAGATCTGGTTTGCTACAGTCCTGAGAAGGGTAACATGAAAACTAACCTGTGGTTTGAATCTGATTACAATTCGTTAAAAACTTCTAACCACACAAATATTTAACAATCGCTAAATATGTATTTCGATAGTTAAGCTGTCGTTTTCAATAGCCTTGAAGAGAAACCAAAGGAACAATATTAATTTAGGTAATTCCAAAAATAAGCCACACATATCAGCTGTTTTATATATACACCTACATAATTTATTATTATTTTTAAATCAGATAAACTGCAGCTCGTACTGAGTTCGTATATCAATGTGATATTCAGTAAACAATTCCAGGCACTACTAACAACATGTGATCGCTGGATGCCGAATGACCTTTAATAATTTGATTTTCACTGTCAGCGGCCGCCGTTGCTTTATCGCCTGATGTGCAAGACGACATATTATATTCCCAGTTCGAGTCGCATACACTTAACTTTGAACGATATACAAATTGGTATTTCAAATCAACGATTCATATCTCACCACGTGAAGAGAGATCGGTTCGGTTATTCCATTATTTGTACTACTTTTTGAATCTAGACCCAAATGTGACAACTGATTCAGTGAACTAAAGCTTTCAAATAGTGCGATGCGAATTTTATGATTCACACTACGGAATCAGTTCATAGAACCCAATTGTTCCTGAACGACACACTTCTACAATGTTTATATAAACTCTTTTCTTTATTTTTGACACAACAAAGAAGGTAGTGTTACGACAAAGAAGCTGACCTGCGATTAATTAGATAAAATAATCAATGGTAGTAAAAATCGCAGATTAACCTCCTTAAAGTAAGTAGGTACTACACGGAAGCTCTAAAAATTTTCACTTACCACGCAGGCTGAACTAACTCAAATTTGGCGATATGATCGTGGGTTCAAACCACCAGGCTGTGTACCCTGCAAAGTCTTCAAAAAAGATATGGGCGCCAGAAATCAGATGATTTCGAATAATATAATTAACTACAAGTGATTAGCATTTATTTATCAACTACTAAATAATCTTGTAGTCTATAATGGTGACTCAATATTAAATAATTAAAATAATTTGATCATAAATAATGTAATAATAATAGAAATGTGCAAATTAATTGAAGGTTGCAACACGCACCAAGATCAAGAACCCCTTTTGAGTTATTAAATTAATTGTAACCACAAGGTAAATCGAGTGATATTCATATCGCTGTCATTTAATCAAAACTTTCTGTTCAGGCTATTGAAAGCAAAAAACGTGAATGCTCCTTTTACAAAGGTAGATAGATAGATAGATAGATACTTTATTAGTGCCATATATACAGAGTACTTACACAAGTCAAACTGGTTTGCAACCTAAATAATTTCATGCTAAATATTAAAAATAATAGAAGATACAAGATTATTTCAGATATTATTTCTAGATATTATGAATTTTAGATGTACGATTTATCACATTCTATAAATTCTCTATAGTCATAGAAAGCTTTGCTGATACAAAATAACTTAATTCTAGTTTTAAATTCTTTTAAGTTTAAATTTTAATAGTGCTTGGGAGGCTATTAAAAAATTTTATGCTGAAAAAATCAGTCCCATTTTGACATCTTTTTAATCTGCAATAGTTGTTTACTAGGTTTTCTTTCCTTCTTGTGGGGTATTCATGCAGTTCGCTATAAGTTTGGTAGTTTTTTTGGTTGGTTTTAACGTAAATTAGGGTTTCCAAAATATATATTGAGGAAAAGTTAGAATTCGCAAATATTTAAAAGCATCCCTGCAATCATCTCTGTAACCTAAGCTCATTATTATTCTTATAGCCTTCCTTTGGAGTGCAAAGATTTTTGATGCCTGTGCTGCATGTCCCCAGGCCAAAATTCCATAAGACATGACCGATTGACCAAGAGAATAGTATGCAAGTTTAAGGATTTCAACCGAGACACAGTTTTTAAGATTTCGTAGGATAAATATGAAACTACTCATTTTATTACACACATAATCAACATGCTTATGCCATCTCAATCCCGGGTCAAGCACTACACCCAAGAATTTAATTTCGTCCTGTTCGTTGTTAATGCTATAAGTATGTTTTAATGTAAATATCATATTGTATGTTTTACTCATATTTAAACAAAGTTTGTTTCTGTTTAACCATTTTTTAGTTTCTCTTAGAGCATTTTCTGAGTTTGCTAGAGCTACTTCTAATAAATTATCTCTAACTGATATAGTAGTGTCATCTGCAAAAAGTGTATATTTGACATTTTCTTTATTGATGGGTAGATCATTAATATAAATTAAGAATAATAATGGCCCAAGAACAGACCCCTGTGGGATGCCTATTGTTAATTCTTTTTTTGATGACAGTAGGTCCTCTACTTTTACTTGTTGATATCTGTTTGATAAGTATGAATTTATTAGTTTGATGCTATCGCTATCAAAGTTGTACCACTCTAATTTTTTGACAAGTTTTTGATGAGAGACACAATCAAAAGCTTTTGTGAGATCGCAGAACGTTACTGAATCATATTCATTATTTTGAAATGCATCTGAAATGTCATTAATAAGATTCATTATTCCCTGGACTTGGTTTTTATTTTTTCGGAATCCGAACTGACAATCTGTGAATATTTTGTTTATTTCAAAGAATGTTGAGATTCTGTTAGCCATAGCAGTTTCAAAAATTTTTGATATGATAGGCAAAAGAGATATAGGCCTATAATTACCGGTTTCCCTCTTATTCCCTTTTTTATAAATGGGTATGACAATTGAGACTTTCAAAGCCAAAGGAAAGTATTTTAATTTAATTTAATTATACCAAAGATTACAGAATAAATATAAGATGGGTCACTCGCGGCATTTACAAACAAAATTGCACTTCAAACGCGTGTGCCGACAACAAACACGTGCGCCGACAACTCGCCGTTCACTACGTTGTATGCCCGTATGCCGGGCGATCGATAAGGACTGTGAAGGACTGGCGGCAAACCGTCTTTGAACGCTCCGATTGGCAGAGTGACCCATCTTATATTTATTCTGTAATCTTTGATTATACATACAAATTGTAGCTTTAAATAATCGTAATTAAATATACGCATTTAAGAAGCTTCAAATATTAAAAATAATTGACTGTATGAGTTTGAACTTTACATGTTAGTAATAATGAAAAGTACAAATTTAAACTTTAAATATTGATAATAATAATGGAACGTACGAATTTAAATTTCAAATATTGGTGATAATTAGATATCTTCTTCTTCTTCTTCTTCTTCTTTCTCTTCCTCCTTATGCCCTGATCGCGTCGGAGTTTGTTGTTTATTTTTTTTTCTATCCATTTTGTCCATCCTCTCCAGTCTCTCGCTAGTTGTTTCATCTGTTACATTGTTTTTCCCTTTTTCATTCCTAGGTCTGCCACTTGTTCCAGCCATCCCTTCCTAGGTTTTCCTTTCCCTAATTAGATATATAAGGTTTAATCCTGGAATAACCAACCCGAATCTGCTTGAAAGCAGGAAGTCCGTCCACTTTTAGTGTAGTATTACCACAAAACTATCACTAACCTCCAACGCCCATAAGTTGCTGTTAGACAAAAGCTGGCCGGGAGCTGCTATACCCAGTGGTTAAAAGCGCCGTGGATGCGTCAGTAATTGCAGCGAAGCCATTCCCAAACTGCAGGAACTAGGTAGGACGTTAGCAGGTGTTGAAAGTTTAAATCAGGACAGCAACCTTGTTTCCAAGATTAAATTCTTGGGTAAAACTGTCAATTAAGAGCTGATTCAAAACTATCAGCCTTCAAAATTAATTGTCGTGGCGTAATAAAGCACGAACGGACCTTTTTAGAAGCAAGTTGGGCGCCAGTGACACAACAAAGACCTGCGGTTAAGAGCTAAAGAAATGCAATTAATAGGAGGATAGCAAACAGAAAAACGCCATCGTACCTGATTATAGTCAACCCTTGAAAATAAAATTCTTTTAATGCACGTACTCTTGACTAATAAAATCATCAAACCTCAGCCGCGCCAAACGCGTCGGCCCAGGGCGAAAAGGACGAGTGCCCGGGCTCGAAATCTTCGGTTCAAAAAGAGAACTCGCATTCCAACGGCCATCGATAACAAATAGAGCAGGTTAAAAGGGCATAGTGCGAACGATAGGAACTCAATACAGGTGCAAAATGCGCTGGTTTGGAAAATTTAAGAATTAAAAATGCAATGGATAATTCAAATAAAAATATACAGGTTAGATCTGAAATAATTTGGTAAATGGCGAAACAATTAAGCGGAGCCAAAAAATGTTTCATTCTAACCTAGAATAGTGCCGTGTAATTTTGAAACACCTTGTATAGTGTGTCTACGCAACATAGGGAAACACCAATGGTGTATTATTTTTGATTTATAACAAAAATTAAGGCACATCCATATGTTGTGTGTGCCGTCAGATGTATTGTATAGTGTCAGTAGTTGTTTTGCAGATTCCAAGTTCGAGCAGCGTTTTTGAGTTTTAGCTAGATTTTTAAATTTTAAATACAAATGTTTTTCTTTGGAAAATGGAAGAAAATGTTGTATATACTTTTTACATAGTACGAATCAGATTAAGATGATGATCATCATACAGTTTATATGTTCTTTTATTCTCGAAATGTAACATTAACTTATTTCTTAAATGGACATAATTTTTACCTACTCAATAATATATAGTTGTATATAACACGTGATTTCAAAAAATATTCATCAAAGTGACCTTAGACAAAAATTACGTATGTCGCATCTTACATTTGGAACATTTGAACTACGTAATTTTGCATTTACTTTAATCAGAGTAAATTCTTATTGCAATTGATTTTTTTACCGTTCCAACCATAACTTACAATACCTATACAATATTAAAGGGCTTGGGACTTGTCAAATTAAGCTGATATAAAGTGACAGTCGTATTAATCAAATTAGCCTACTTTCTGAATTAATACTACACATACAGCTTATCTCTGTCTTTTTCTTCCTTCGCCCTTTGTGATGAAGTGTTTTTTTAATCACCTGTTATTTATATTCTCAGTAATAACAAAATTACACTATGTTGTTCATTTGTTTATTATTTACAACATAGTTAGTGTAGGCCATAATGCTGGATGTGTTTTGTTTAACACAAAGTATCTTAAATACTTTGATAGTAAAAGAAATGGGTATTTAGTTTCCACATAATTGAAAATATTTCCTTTGCTTAGGAATTAGAATGTAGCAGGTTGCATTGCCTAACATACGACAAAATAAATTGAGTAAATTGATATTTACAACAAATTAATTGATATCATCCCAAAATGCATTACACTATTGAAGTACTTTCACGAGTAATTTTTTAATGCAAACAGTTATTTAAAACCTAATTCATTACTACCTGGTAGGATTACTTTTAAAGCTCTTACATTTTCACTAATCTATGGAGTAGAGCAATATATTTTTAATAAACAATAGTAAAATGATTGCGGAAAAGTTTTAAAACATTTCATGGCTTTACTGTGAGACATAAACAAAAGGTAAAATTTAAAAACTTTGTTTTCATATATTTGCTGATATTAGATATAATTGGAAAAATATTTCAAGTGAATTGTAATTTGTTTTTGGCTTATTCATGTACAAAAAATAATTATATATTTTAGTAATATTTCTTAATTTAATAGCCTGAAACACTTGAGCCTATACAAAGATTGACTAGGATACATCTGCTTGTTTATTCAGAATTACGATAATTCAAAAATAGAATTAAATATAATCTATTCGATAAAACACATGGAAAAATTATGAACAAATTAAAAAGATGCAAGTAGAGAAACGTAATTTTTGCAGAGGGATGTGGAACTACAGATGCACCCTACTCAGTCTTAGAAGGTTGATGTAAATTTTAATTTTATTCAATAATGGTTGTTGAAGCTAATTGAAATACCTAAAAACCTTTTTATATTATCCATTATAACAAGGTTTTTTAGTGGAAGACAATAATTAGTTAAATTGTTAATGACATGCCTTTTTTCATAGTGTTCCAATCGGTGGCTTACTCTGGTAAGTGAGCCGCATTAAAGAAACAATCGTTTCTTTTAACATCTTGTGGTTTCGCTTTAAGCTTGTTTTGTTTGACGAGTTATATCCATCTTTATCACTGCTAAGAACACGATTGCCGTTTTATTGTTTGTGTGCTATTGCCGAAGTTCGTCTGAAATATATTTATTGTATCAGTAATGTTTTCATTTGGAAACAAGCAGTGGTTTCTCATAACTCATTAATCTGGTCAAGGTATACTCAGTAGGAGATGTAATCCATACATTTTTTAATTTTGATCCCAAGTGTTAAGTGCCATATCACAAATTGATGTGTTGTTTGCCTTTACATTATTTTATTTTAGTTCTGAAAATTATATAAATAATTTTTAATTATATTGCTAATATTCAAATTTAGACAATTCATAAAGTTTTGTAGAGTGCGGATGAGTGTTTCAAGCAACAAGTGAAATATAGAGGAGTGTGCACAGAAATTGAGTCAGTTTGATGTATTAAGTAGACTCTGTAAAATGTAAGAAGTACATAATGCGCAGAAACGAGTTCTCGTCTAGACGAGTTCACATTCAAATTTAAGGGGAGGTTGGAACTCAGTGGCGCAGCATGCGGAACGCGCACTCTATAACCTATAACCTAGCATTTGCAGTTAGCTGTTCTGGAGGTGTAATTCTTATTTTGCAACGTGATTTCTTGTCTTTCCTTGCTAAAGGTAATACATTGTCTTTACAAAATCTCCAGAATATGCTAAATGCAATAATTTGATACTCAAAAGTTCTATATTTTGTAATATACAAGTACCCCAACTTTACAACGAAAACCTTACGCCACTGCCCATCAGCTGACTGGAGCTTGCCGGTCAGATTTGGCTGAGTCATCATGTACTTCTTACATTTTACAGAGTCTAAAACAGTGTATCCTTTATATATTCAAAACTACAGATTATATTTACTATTAATAAAAAAAAGTATATTCAGATTGAACTGTAATTATTTCTTTCAGATGTGATTTACTTTCTTCAGTATTGTAGATGTACAGTAAATATCGGTTATAATGACTTCGAAAGGATTGAACAACAAATATATATATATATATAAACTACTAATTCGTCACTAACTCAAAAACATTACTGTTCTCTTTTGAAATTGTTGTACACTTAAAATTGTCACAATCCAAACATCTATCAAAAGTGTCAGCTTTCAATCACTTCTGTGAAGCTTTGTATTTCATTTCATAATTTTTTGACTTGTAACGAAATAGCATTGGTTTCGAAAGTCTTTTGTATTTTTTTCATATATTATATACAGTGAAATGTTTATTAACCAAAATAAAGGGGGCCATTTTTAGAGTTATAAGGCCAGAAACTGACTTGTAAGTTACATGAAAGCGTTACGAGTATTTAAAGAAACAGGTTGACACAATATTACGAAAAGCAAATGTAACAATTCCTGATTTTTGAGGCTTTCACGGCCATTGTCATTAAGTAACAAACGACTTCCGGGATTGGACCGTGTCATGATTGAGACCGAAGAACTCAACGTTTCGCCCACTTTCGTAAGGGGCTTCATCAGGAGGAAAAAAGCAAAAGAGCACGGTAACTCAACGTGTTAACCACGCCAGAGGCGAAACTCTTTGCAAAGGGAAGGGACAGAAGAGCACGGTAACTCAACGTGTTAACCACGTCAGAGGCGAAACTCGACTGACTATCGGAAGAAGAAAAGCGAGAATTTATAGGCAAGCGCCGTAGCGATTCAGCAAATGCCGTCGCGGTTCAGTGACGGAGGGCGGGGCTTAGAAATTAGCACTTTCCACATAGAAGGAAGGGGAAAGCCTTCGTCCCGATTGAAATTATTAGGGTGTTTGCAAATCTCAATGGCTTCGCGAATCTTTCTGCTAAAGAAGAATGGGGATTTGCAGATGATGGAAGTTTCATCAAAAAGGATCTTATGACCAGTATCGCGTTGGTGTTCGGCGATGGCCGATGATGAAACGAGACCTGACTTGAGACAGCGCTGGTGCTCAGAGATGCGAGTTTTCACCGAACGACCTGTTTCACCAATGTATACAGCATTACAAGAGCAAGGGACTCTATAAACACCATTAGATGACATAGTGTTTAATTTATCCTTAGATGAAGGAAGAACCTGTGAGATTTTGCTCGGGGGTTTGAATACTGTTTTGATGTTTTGTTTTCGAAGAAACTTTCCTATGCGGTCCGTGACTTGGTGGATATAGGGAAGAAAGACTATTGCTGCAGGAGGATCGGGTTTTGGAGGTTTGGGTGGCCGTGGGTGAAGATGGCGATTGATGGCAGACTGTATATCCCTAGCACGGTAACCGTTATTCCTAAGAGCTTTCCGAATGTGATTTAATTCATCGTGGATATTATCGGGTTGGGATACGGGCTGTTTCCATATCCCAACCCGATAATATCCACGATGAATTAAATCACATTCGGAAAGCTCTTAGGAATAACGGTTACCGTGCTAGGGATATACAGTCTGCCATCAATCGCCATCTTCACTCACGGCCACCCAAACCTCCAAAACCCGATCCTCCTGCAGCAATAGTCTTTCTTCCCTATATCCACCAAGTCACGGACCGCATAGGAAAGTTTCTTCGAAAACAAAACATCAAAACAGTATTCAAACCCCCGAGCAAAATCTCACAGGTTCTTCCTTCATCTAAGGATAAATTAAACACTATGTCATCTAATGGTGTTTATAGAGTCCCTTGCTCTTGTAATGCTGTATACATTGGTGAAACAGGTCGTTCGGTGAAAACTCGCATCTCTGAGCACCAGCGCTGTCTCAAGTCAGGTCTCGTTTCATCATCGGCCATCGCCGAACACCAACGCGATACTGGTCATAAGATCCTTTTTGATGAAACTTCCATCATCTGCAAATCCCCATTCTTCTTTAGCAGAAAGATTCGCGAAGCCATTGAGATTTGCAAACACCCTAATAATTTCAATCGGGACGAAGGCTTTCCCCTTCCTTCTATGTGGAAAGTGCTAATTTCTAAGCCCCGCCCTCCGTCACTGAACCGCGACGGCATTTGCTGAATCGCTACGGCGCTTGCCTATAAATTCTCGCTTTTCTTCTTCCGATAGTCAGTCGAGTTTCGCCTCTGACGTGGTTAACACGTTGAGTTACCGTGCTCTTCTGTCCCTTCCCTTTGCAAAGAGTTTCGCCTCTGGCGTGGTTAACACGTTGAGTTACCGTGCTCTTTTGCTTTTTTCCTCCTGATGAAGCCCCTTACGAAAGTGGGCGAAACGTTGAGTTCTTCGGTCTCAATCATGACACGGTCCAATCCCGGAAGTCGTTTGTTACTTTGTAACAATTCCTCACTATTTCTGTAAGAAAATGTCCGATATTCTTTTTATTGGGTTTTGTGACCGCATGTTTTTTAATTTATCCATTTGATTGCGTATTACGTGTTAAAATAAAAAAGCTAGCAGTAGAGATTTTACTGTAGTGCTTACAAAAGATTCTGTAGTAATGGAAATAGTATTTGCTTTTTCTTCATCGTAAATGCATTTTCCTTCCCCTTTCTAGTGTTTACCACTTAAGAAAAACACTTCAAGATCAGATCAGGATAACTAAGGCATTATATGTTATTTGTTGTTAAAAGAGGTAATTCTTCGATATTACCAAGATTCCGAGAATTTATCTCTTACTGGACATTATACCTGATATGGTAATAAGCGATACCCGTATAATGGACTACTTGCAGAACTTAAAATTTCCAGCGGTGTATCCACTGTCGTTAAATCCGATATGTACTGTACTTGATAGGAATTACTGTCGTCAGTAAGTTTTTATTAGGGTTGGGATTAAATCTAAACGTTCACTGCTTTTTTCCAACAATATAATTAAATTATGTTTTGTGCATGGTCTTATAACATTTGTTTTAGCAAAAATGCACTATAATTTATATTCAAATAAAAACAAATGATTTTTTCAGATGTAAATTCACATTGTGATTCATTATATTTTGTTTGTCATTACTAACCTGAACTGATTATTTAAATATATATTTTAAAAAGCCTAATTTTTCAGTAATGGCATACATGGAAATGTTTGGCAACTGTTCGCATGCGAATGATCAGGAGTTCATGCGCCATTCTATTCACATGGTTCAGGGGCAATGGGTGCAGCCATCGAGTCCTGGAATGCCTACCACGCAGTCTTGTACCTTTAGTCATAGTTCGCAAACTTCTAGTCGTTTCACAGCTCATTCGCAAGTGCAGAATTTAACACTGCAATCTTCAATTGGAGATACCAGGTATGGAATTTGGAATAGCTGTAATTTAGAAATAAATTTAACTAATAAATCATTTTTATACTTTAAGTACAACACCATCGCCGCTAAAGTCGCCGAATTCATCGATAACACCAACAAATAACGGCATCCCTCCAGCTTTACCTCCAAAACGTGCACGTACAAAATCCAACATATCAGAGCCTCCGATGTCACCCACTATACCAGAACGGAAATCGTCGCCTGTGAAATCGCTGCCCGACCTGCTGGAGCACACAGCTAATTCTCCATCGATAAAAGCTGCGGATGAAAAGAAACCTGATAAGGGAGAGAGTGGAGACTTCAACAATTGTGATATAGATCTTATGGAAGCATTGGATGTGAGTAAATGTTTGGTGCTTAAGAAATCCGATGAAGACGGACCAGAAATTAGAGGAGGTCATAGCGATGCTCTCATTATTATGGCAACGAAAGCTACTAAAAATGGAGGTAAGTTTGTTGTTTTACGAAAACATTTGAGGCATAATAATAGAAGTTGTTATGTAGAAAAAAGGGATTAACATCTAAATATCTTCAGAAATCAGTGGAAATATAGATTTTTTAAATTTCTGTGTTGCATGACATGTTTCAGAATATATTTTTTTCTAATGATATCGGTTGCATAGTATTTTAACATTAAAAAAGAAAATGTATCAAAGTAATACCCTTGTTTTTACTGTTAATATATAGGGCGTTATGGAAGTTCATGCAATAATTTTAATCAGTGATGGAGCTCACCAAAATGAGCAACTTTTTTATTTATCGCTTAATTTATCAATCATTTATCTCCTCTAAATTTTTCGAGTCACTTGGTAAGTAAATCTAAGTTAAACGTGAACTACACAAGTATATTAAAACTGCAAAGTTCTTGACAAAAAAAACATGCGGTCAATAACTTAGCTACGTCAATTGATGAGGTACGTTGGTGACCAGATGTGAACTAAAGGTTTTATCAGTTTTTGTTGGTTTGCATTCAAAGAAATGTTTTTTTTTGTGTTTTGTGCTATGGAAATGAAGCACCTACGAAGAATAGCTGGGAAAACAAAGTGGGATAGACTAACCAATAGAACAATAAGGGAAATGGTAGAACTGGAGTCAATAACGAGTAAGGTACAAAGAAAACAACTTAACTGGTTCGGTCACATGACAAGAATGAGCCCAGACAGACTGACTAGGAAAGTATGGGAAACAAAACACTATAAGAAAAGGAGAAGAGGACGACCTAGGAAGAAATGGATACAACAAATAGCAGAAATAGGAAAAGATAGAGGGAAAACAGTGAAGGAGATGAAGGAACTAGCTGAAAATAGAAAAGAATGGAAAAAATGGACGACTGGATAAGCAACCCAAATCCGACGCCCGCAAGGGTACAAGGAAGGGGAGAAAGAAAGAAAGTGCTATTAAATAAAAATATTATTCCATAGGCGGATATGCATGTTTAGAGTAAAACTGTTTTGAATTTTAACTCAGTTTTGAGGGCATTTTCGAAAAAATTGTAAATGGAGAAGTTGTTCAGTTTAGCGAGTTTTATTACGGGCTAAAATATTTGCACTTATTTTCATAACGCCCTGTATTAAGGACGCATAAACAGAGAAATACTTAGCATGCATTTTACTTAAATTTAATGTGATGAACTGCTTTTAAAGTAATAACTAATTTTGGTTTTGGCCTATTTCTATGGAAATATGTGATCGTTTGCATTTTACTTTAGTCAATTATTTACATGTGGTTTCTGCAGATTTATTCTTAATTGTACAATCAAATCCTATGAAGGTTAAAATTCACTGAAAGCGGAATACAAGTAGTTAAAACTTCAGAATATCATGAAATTGAGGTCGTTTTTGTACTTATCAATATTGGACTATAGAATTCATAATAAATGATATTTATAATCCGATATACCTTACTGGCCCATAGAAATGTAGCAAATATCAGAGAAAACACATTTCAAATATGTAGAAAAAACACGTGTTAGTCCAGGTTATGAATATCATTTTACCATCGTCTGCGTTGATAGGTTAGTACTGTAAGAGTGGAAGCCCTTTGGGGGTTGTATCTTACATAATACGCTTATATATACTGGTTGAAATAAAACGCGTGTCGCTTTATGAACCAATATAATAAAACTGTATATAAATATGTTTTGACTGTCACCTTCACAACATAAAACAGGTGATGATCGCTACGTTACTTTCCACCCCCCACCCCCCCCAAGAAAAGGAGGGAGGGGACCAGGTAGGAAAGCTAATATAACCCCGAATAAAAGTAACAAGATTATATTTATCTATAAAACCTCCTGGATCTTTTCAACAATCTAAAAACAATCAATCATAATAAATAATAATAACAATAAATGATAAATAACAAGACTTCACACACACTGCCACTGGTCAGATGAGTCTGGTCGTTGATCGAGCGTCTCCTTCTACTTCCAAGATGAAAGCTGGAAAAGAGAGAAAAAAACGGCAAGCGTATGCATGAAAAAGTGAAAAAAATAATAGGCAACAAACAAATAAACACGTAGAAGCGTGGAAGCTTTGTTGATCCAAGCGGGATCTGCCCAATGAAACTGACTGTCTCAGCAATGTCTTCCAGTGACGTAGAAAGCAATGTCCCGTTGCATTCCTTCATGTGAAAATAGGGATAGGAAAAATGTCTTCTATCATGAATTTCCATCAAATATGACTGGATAAAGGTTAACACATAAAGGGAAAATATGTAATTTGTCAGATGGTGTCAACCAGCGCCAATTTCACGAAGCCATAATTTATATATTACCGACATTCGGCTGACTGGCAGGCTTTATAATGACGAAGTTTTTGTTAATCAATGCAGGCGACGCATTTTACACAATTGGGGTGTTAGGATATAGGGTATTTCGGATAAAAAGTTGGGACTGTATTTGTATTTTAAAATTTTTAATTCAAAAAGCTCCTCGTAGTTGTAAAGTGACATTGTAAACAGTGAAATTAATTAATGCAAATTTTATTTGTATAGGCAGGAGTTTCTAAAGTAATTGTCTTGAGGCCGATAGACTAATATTGAATGTTATATTTAGTGTGGTTGTGTGTGCTGTTGTATTCTCTGAATACAATAAAAAAATCATTGTTAGAATAGACAATTTCTAGAGCCACCATAAAAATGTTATTGAAACCATTACATAGAACTGCATATATGGAGGTATTGATATTTTGTAATTCATGGATATCTAGTATGACTTAAAAGAATCGTCGTTATCAATGCAACAGAGTATAGTCTGTTCACTAAACATAAAAACACAAAGTGGCCTTTGATTTCTAAAATTTCATGAGTGTACTTCCAAAATGCATCTTTTGTTTAGGAATGTACTTACAAAAAGTTACTAAAACAAATAGGTTAAGAGTGTGACATTTAATTAGCATCTGTCATAACTACTTTTAAGGATGTTAAAGAAATACTGTGTTGGATACTATTGTTGTAGCATTTATTAATAGGTATTTTTATTACATTTTATAAAAGTTCAAGCAAGAATTTCCAGAATAGTATGTACTTTGATACTGAATGAATGATATTTTTCGTTGACCGCTTGTTAATTTCAATATTAATGAATTATTTTTCCTAAAAAAGGATGGATTAATAGACGTCATTAATACATTGTTTTTGATTAATACACTCTTTTTCATTTAACTGTTTTTTATTAACACACTCCTTTTCATTAATTAACTGTTTTTGTGATTTTGACCTTTTGATGATATTTTGCATGGAGATTAGTTGTATTAATCGAATTTTTCCCCACAAAAAAAGATTTTGCGGTCAACGAAAAAGTTTTGTAATCAACTCGTTTGTTAATGGGCGATTAATAATCTCAACTATTAAAGGCACTCACTCGCTATCGCTCGTTCGTGCTTTAAACAGTTTCGATTATTAATTGCCTTCATTAACACACTTGTTGGTTAAATAACTATTAATAATTGTCATTTTTAAATTCAAAGTCACCTTTATGCAGGTATGAAAACCTTTGCAAAACAAAATACAGAATCCCTAGCAGACAAATTTTATGTATAGCCAACATAAAAAAAAATTATATGTTTTTGTGTTTACTGAATGGCCTATTTGATATTTTGGTAATGTCATTACAGATTTTCAACTGCCTTGGTTATTTAAACTGGAGTATTACGGTTGCAGGGGAGTAACTCTAAAACTAATGTCATCCTACTTATCTGACAGATCTCAATGTGTATTTTGCAAAGGTCAGTATAGCCAGATGTCTTCAATTCAACATGGTGTCCCACAAGGAAGTGTATTGGGACCGTTATTATTTTTAATCTATGTTAACGATTTACCTAATGCCATCCCAGTTTTCACGACTTTATTTGCAGACGATACGACCTTTGCAAACCACGTAGAAGATGAAACTCTAGTCAATCAGTTACAAACCAACATTATCAACCAAGCCTCAGATTGGTTCCAGGCAAATAAGCTTTGTTTAAACCAAAATAAAACTACCACTTTACTATTTTCAAATAAACAAAATATCTGTGAAACCGTCAAATTTTTAGGCCTTACCTTGGATAACAAACTAACTTGGCAAGCACATGTTGACAATCTTTCAATTAAGTTATCAAGAGCAATTTATGTAATTAGACAAATAAAAAATTGAGTAAACTTAGATGCTGCCATTACTGCATACCACGCATTATTTCATAGTGTAATGACGTACGGTCTAATAAACTGGGGTACCTCTACACATATTAAAAAAATTTTCATTGTACAAAAAAGAGCCTTGAGAGTGTTGGCGGGAGCGAGTCAGTTAGACAGTTGTAAACCATTGTTTAAAAAATATAACATATTAACGCTACCATCAGCAATACTATATTGTAATCTATTATACATAAAAGAACATTATGGCGATTATACAAAAAACGGCGATGCCCATGGTTACGACACCCGCAGTCGAGGCGATATACAGGTTCCGCAGCAGAGACTAACGTCCACTAAACGAAATAATTTCGGAATAGGATTATTTAATTCGCTTCCTAGTACTCTCAAAAATGCCCCAACAAAACTCTTCAAAGTTAAGCTTAAAAAACATCTTCTGGCCAATGTCTACTATGAACTTTCCGATTTCAGATTTGTTGAAAATTAAGACTGTCTTGTTTTATTGACTTTAGTATTTTTGTTGTTACTGTATTTATCTGTAGTTGACTATTTCTGTAAATGCATTGTATTTTTTTATTTTTATATTTAAACTGGAATTGTGACATATCTAAGCACCACGGTGTATATTATGATGAATAAAAATACAATACAATACAATACAATATAGTTGCTACAGGTTTATTATTAAAAGCAAAAAAATTTTAAAATTGAAAATTGTTAAAACTAATTATTTACAGTGTACATAAAAAAAAAAGAAATAAATTGAAGTTTGTGTAATGTGAACGCAATAAATAAATATTACATAACAAATTATTTGTAAACGTTTTTCAGCTTAAAAGAAATAATTATCACAAATATAAAGCTTTAGCGAATATTTTGTACCGCTCGCTGCATTCCAATACTTCGGCACATCACATACACGTAAATGATGCATATCGTCTAGTGGTCTATTTATTTCTTCCAGCCACTCCTGCCGTTTCATGCTATTTCTTGGTCCTTGATTTGCAATAAGTAATTCATTAAAAAGTATTGCTAAATATTGCAATTTAAATTACCTTCAGGAACTTGAAACAGCGTATACCCTTTTATGCTGTTGTTTTGACAAAATTCGTCAGGAGAACTAGGGAATCCGAGATCACAATCATCTCTTCAGGGCATAATTTAGGCAAATGATCTGTAATCGTTAAAAATTACCTTTGATATTTCTTCAGACTTTCAAGTTTCAGGGTCAGTAGACAAAAAACACTTTAAATTGCGGTTAAAAACGTTCATCTACTTAACTTACAACCTAGAGAAAGGATTGTGGCATCGCATTCGAAGGATATATTAATAATAAGAAAAATTATTTATGCCCTTACTAGTAGCGCCTATGGTAAATTTGACATTGACAAACTCATTTTTTAAACTGGTCAAATGGTGTTTCCCTACCTGTGTTAGCGTAGCTAACGTGATTTAGTGACCTTACTACCAATCAGAGGCGTGTGTCCCTGGATTGAGTTCACTATAGGTATAATTGACAAAAAATGTTACAATTTTATTTTAATATTTTGGGATTCGGTCCTGCTTGGTTTGAAAAGAATTTTAAGAATATTTTCAGTTTTTGAAAAACAAGTAGGCCTAGGCAGGGAAGCGAAAACTATTTTATTTTCAGGTAAACTACCCTTTTTGTTCATGATACAGCAAAATTGTATTAAGAAAAGTTGTTCAGAATGAGAAGTTGTGGCCCTATACAAAATTTCAGAAAGATCTGTCGACTTAGATGAAACCGTCATTTTTAATAAATGGAATTTGTTTAATCTAAAGAATAACAGTTTAATCTAAGTCGACAGATCTTTTTGAAATTTGGTACAGGGCCATAATTTTTCATTCTGAACAACTTTTCTTAATAAAATTTTGCCGTATTATGAATAAAAAGGATAGTTTACCTGAAAATTAAATACAATTATCTAAAATATAACGGTTTTTTCTAAGTCGACAGATCTTTCTGAAATTTTGTATAGGGCCATAAACTATAATTCTAAACAACTTTTCTTTAAAAAAATTTGCCGTATCATGAACAAAAAAAGTAGTTTACCTAAATAGAAAATAGTTTTATCACATTTTTCATGGCCGACTTAATTTCTAAAAATTAAAACTCTGCTTAAAATTGTTTTCAGACCAAGCAGGGGGGGATCCCAAAACATTAAAATAAAATTGTAAAATTTTTTGTTGATTATACCTATAGTGAACTCAATCCAGGGACACACTGTATATAGGATAGTACCGCCATTCTTTGATGCGTGAAAATGCCGCCATCGCCACCATTTTTGTTTCCATCAACAATAACTGATTGAGTTATGTCTAAAATTTTACTTGAAATTGGCAAGACTGTAAGTCTATGTCAAATTCGAGGTTAGCAAGTTATGTTTTGCGTCAGTTTGTGTCAAAACCGATGCAAAACCTCACCTGATATATTTTTACATGTAGAAAATATATACAGACCGATCAATAAAAAAACCAATTAGGGCAGGCTGTGATATGTGTTATATGTTTGGCAGTACTGAAGTGTATTGTCAATCTATGTCAAATTCGAGATTAGTAGGTTAGATTTTGTTTGTTGTTTGACACAGGCTGACGTAAAACTTAACCTGCAAATCTCGAATTTGACATAGACTGACAATATACTTCAGTACTGCCAAACATATAACACATATCACAGCCTGCCCTAATTGGTTTTTTTATTGATCTGTCTGTACAAGTTGCTGTATTACACACAAAAATTGCAAAGTTCTATAATAGTTAGTTACCAAGTGGGATAAGTGCATCGTTAATATACGTGTGTGTAAGTTACAAACGAGTGCATAGTAGGTTATGTTATAAAGGTGTGCCCGTTTAGTTTTGTATACTGAATGAAAATTTTCACTTATAATACCATGAGTAGTCAAAGTTATGTCGAATATTTTTGCTGTGGTATCACGAATGTCCATTGCGCTTAGGTTCGATTAGGACGAGTGCGCTAGCACGAGTCCTAATCCTAAGCGCAATGGACATGAGTAGTGATACCACCGCAAAAATATTCTACTTAACTTTGACTAAGAATGGCATTCGAGGGACTATTCAATGAACCAAACTACTTTTTCAAATTAGTTTTCAGGTAATCTAGCAACAAACTACGCAATTTCTAGTTTCTATAGTAACAGAACACTAAGGGTGCGTATACATTTGGCGAGCTGCGCGCGAGACGAGCCTGAGTCGCGCCAACAACGAGCCAAATTCGTCATATTTATACCGGGTTGCAAGTCTACCACGAGCCGCGCGACACAGGCTCGCGGCTGATCCATTTTCTGTCGGTTTTTGTGGCGAGCTCAAAGAGTTTTTGCGCGTGTAGTGGAACGGGTTTGTGGCAGACTCGTGCAGAAATTTAATTTTCAGCGAGACTTCGACCTCGATAGTTGTATATTATTATATGAATATGGAGTGGTCCGAAGAAAGTATGTTAAATTTAGTGGAGATCTACAAATTATATAAAAATGTGTGGGATCCCAAAGACAAAGATTACTTTAAAAAATAAAAGAAGGTTGAGGCGTGGAATGAAATTTAGTTAGCCGTCGGGAAATCTGCAAAGGCCTGCAAGAAGAAAATCTCGAGTTTATTGGCGACCTACAGAAAGGAAAAAAACAAAGTAAAGTCGTCTATGGGAACAGGTACATAATAATACCTGCTACCTTCTTCGCTCGCCTGGACAGGTATTAAACCTTTAAGTTCGTGGGAAGCTCGCGTGGTGCTCAACTTGCCATGCGGATCAGATAAAATTCGCAGGAGGCTCGCGGCAGGCTTGTTGGTCAAAAAGCGCGGCTCAGGCGCGACTCAGGCGCGACTCAGGCGCGACTCGAGCGCGGCTCGCCAAATGTATACGCACCCTAACGTTGAATACCTTGTGGGAAGATATAATCCATTCAGAAAACTCGAATCACTTATCAATTGGTTAATATGAAAATCGCTAGTAGGGAGTTAGTAATTTTTGGATTTTATGTTGGCGCCATTTTCAATTAAAATTTCAAGGTTTTGTTGTTTTACTTTCACTTTGGCATTTGAATTATTGAAGTACATTTCATTTAATTTTGTTGCATATATAATACAACATTACTTACTAAAGTTATTAATAAATTATGTTTTTACTTTGTTTCACTAAAACTACGATTCATATTTAAGTTTAGCAAAATAACAAATAATTTTTCATAACCTTACTTACAAGTTTGACGTTAAGTACATTCACTAAAAAAGTTGATAGGTTCTGTACATAAAGTACACTCCAAAATTTTCATTTGACAGCGTAAACGTCACGGGAGTTAACTGAATGGATAATATATCCGCTGATATTTTTTTGATTAGTCAAGAAACGTCAGATTTTGGATTTTCATTAGTCACTTTTTGACAGATGACAGGTGAATTGAATAGTCAACGACATACGGCCATTATCGCATCTTACTAACTCGGATAAATTCATTAGCCTCAGCCTGACGACATCGGCCACAAATTTATCCTCGTTTGTTAGATGCTTGCTAACGTCCTTATTAATAACTATTATCTACGACACTGTGTAAAATTTACTTTTAGTTGGCAGTTTTAAGTTTGTAAAACGACTGTTTAATAAGTAATAACATATTATATGTTTTCAGTAGTTCACATCGTTATAGCAACGTGTTTTAAAATTTTTAATCACCCAAAATTACGGCCGGTTGCTAGTAATTTTTTTATATTTACCGTGTTTTTTTGATTCTATCATAGATAAAATATTGTACGATACACACGCGTAAAGCATCTTTAGTCACTCGTGCGGCTTAAAACGCACGCTCACTCGCGTTTTAACTTTGCCCCTCTCGTGACTAAAGACTAGGTTTACGCACTTGTATCATAAATTACTATTTATTTATTTCTTCTTGCTGATTTTCTTCGCTGGTCATTTCCACTCCTAGATATGTCAGCTTGTTTATTACGTTGAAGGCTTGTTCTTTTGTTGATTTTGTTTGTATTATCAAGCTTTGACTCGCCTCCTGTCTCTTATTCCCCTTAATCATATACTGCGACTTTTTGGTGTTAATCTTTAATCCTACTTTATGCGCCTCGTCCTCAGAGTCTTACCATATTCCTTAGCTGTTCTCTTGTTCTGCACATCAATATCAGATTGTCCGCATATGCAAGTATTAATAAACTTTTGTTCGTCTCGATTTTTACCTTTGTTGTTGTGTATTCTAGGATAATGTTGAACAAATATGGCGATAGAGGTTCCCCTTGTTTTCGACCCATATTGCTCTCGAAATGTATAGATGTATGACCTTTGAATTTTACCTTATTCACTGTTCTGCAGAGTGTCATCGCAACTAGTTCTGTAGTTTCTTTCTTGTAATGTCATATATCATATAGCTCCAAAGGAGCAAAGGGTGCCTTTTGAAGGCGTTTCACTAGCAGATAATAGACATGTCTGTGGTGAGGTTGCAGGTCTCACGCACTGTCTTGAGTCTGTCCAATTTTCCCGATTCTGTTTGTTAGTGCCTTCCATTCTTCTCTTTTTCTTTTCCCAGATGTTGTATAATGAAGAGCTTGCCTTGTTATACTTTTTGTTGGTTTTCTAAGGGTGTTACCAGTCCATCTCAATTTTCATTTGTTTATTGTCTATTCTATTTTTTCTTCTTCTGTCATCCTCCACAACTGTTCGTTACTAATTGTTTTGGGCCAAAAGATATATAATATAATATATACTGGCTGAAGCCCGCGGCATATGCCGCATTTAAAATGTAGGACAAATCTAATAACTTTTGTTGCACTAAAGAAAGTTTTAAAAGCACGCTAGAGATTGGACATTTTTGGATAGCCTCCAGGTCACTTTCCTACATATTGGATACACCCGATACTGCTGAATTGAATAGTGTCTTCTTTTTTGTGTTCAGTATTAAATGCTAATTATTGATACAATGCTGTAAATCCAGTTTGTGGAAATGTCACTGGGACAGTTTCCAAAAACTAAATTCCTGGAATTTGCTGATCTCTAAAAGCACTATATTTAGACAAACCTACAATTTTCTGAAAATAGGGACAATTAAGTACTTATCTGCTTTTGGAATATCCCAAATATAAAGGAAATATTATGTTTTATTGTTATGATGGATAATTTCTATACGTATTTAAGTGTATACTTCCTATTCCAAAACCTGTAAAACTACCTGATATCAGCAAATTATTGCTTAAAGTTCTTGGTGTTCAGTCGCTTTTGTAATTTTGTCTTGGTATATTGTTTATTTGGCTTGGTGTCTTGCTCTTATAAGTGGTGTGTGAATCAACATGGTAAGTAAAATGTCCATCATATTACCTACTTTTTCTACAAAAAAATACGTAATTGGCTTAACTAATGTTATTACACATTTATATTTGTCAATAAATTTCTTGAACATATTCTACCGAGATTTAAAAAAGACTGCTAGTATTATTGCAGTTTTTTTGTCAATTGATAACTGTAAATCAGTGTTGTTGATTTTGTGAAATCCTTCCAAATTAATTTTCGAAAACTTTACTAAAACCTCTTTCAAAGGTGCTATAATACTGCCACCTCATACCGATAATTAATTTAATCGCATTTACAAAGTACATATTCAAAAACATTTCTTAATTGTATTTACTTTGGTTCTTAATATTTAAAATAATGTTTTATTAAATATCACTATTTTAAATAAATAGAGCAATTTAATTAATTCCCAATTTTATTGCAATTTGTCATCTCAATCTTATTTCTCAATTTGCAGAACAATTCTACTGGTATTAAATTACCTAATAATTATTTTATTACAGGATAACACCCAAGTGAGAAAAGAGTAACAATAAAAATGTACTTATTATTTTATTATTAATTATAAAAATAAATATATATATATATATATATATATACAATTCCAATGTTTCATTAAGGTTGGCCTTCTTTATGTACATCGCTCGCATTACCGTACACTGCGGTTCACCCAAAAGAAGTCCTTAATTTTATACTTGTAACATAAATAGCAATTATTTCCTATAAACTAAAATTAAGGTGTAACTGGTCGCCTAGGGATGCACTTGTCATAATGGTTTTTAAATAAGTAACGTCAAAAGCAATCAATCATCTAAAATTTTGAATTTTGTACTTTTCTAGGTTGCAGAAAAAATAGTATGCATTATTTGGATTAAAAGTGGCTCTGTTTGACTTGCAATAATTGCTTGTCAAACAAAGTGACAATTACTATTTTATTTGCAATCAACATTTTTATATAGAGGTTGCGTAAAATTGTACGAAACATGGCAATTCCATGTCTTAGAAAACGTTTAAATACTATTTGCCATAAGAAAAAGTTAAAATATCAACGATTTTGTAGCCATTTATCATTAGTATTTCTGTCATTCAAGAGCAAACCGGGATCGCGTAACTGACACATTATTGATGCAATGCAATCAGAATTTTCTGAATTACTTAACCTTTCAGTAGTGTCTCGCAAAGTTCTCCCGGCACGGGAGCATGTTCTTGAGATCATTTCAAGTAAAAAAGTTCATATGAACATGTGTCCTATTCTCAGTACTTATTGAGCTATACACATTTCAAACTAAATTAATCTTAAATAATTTTATTCAATTTTGCCGTATAAAGTGACCGTTATTTGTTTCTGGCCTGCCCATGAACGTTGATGTTTTATAAACAGTCATTTAAAATTTGTATTCCGCTAGCGATTTAAAATGTTTATTCCGCTAGCGCTTTAAAAATGTCAATAAATGTCAACCAAAATAAATCAATAATTTATCAAAAAATTATACATAAGTACATTACAACTAAATTAACAAAACGACGTCCATGTCGTCAGTTTTCATTTTGACCAGTTCTCCAATGCGACAACCGCCAGCTATACTCATAAGTATAGTCTGCGATGTAATTTTACAATTAAAAGGAAAGAAATGGATCAATAATGTTAACCTTTGCAAGTAAATACTTTTCGTCCGGTGAAGTACGAATGAACCTCAAAATTTCGTCGCGGCTAAGAACCTTTGACTTATAGGGCTTAAAGCCTCTTGCGTTTTGCTTGGAAAATATTAAGTTACTGGCTCCACACAATTAAAATTAAATTAAAACGATTTTCTTACCATTAGACTTAGGATTTGTATGCATTTGCATGTTTTTCTTGCATTTACCAAACATATGCTAAGTGACATTTCTAAGTGTTTTAATTACACGTGAACCACATACGTAAATTTGAAAGTGCATATAAATGCATATTTTGGTATTTTTTATAAATGCATGCATATTTTCAGTATTTTAAGCCAGAACTGCATATTATTCCTGTTTTTTATTAATTCTAATACATTTACATGTTCAAATACTCGCTAAAGAAGAATTTTGAATAAACCTGACTCTGTTCTTTAAGAATACAACTCAAATACCATTGCCTCTAGAGCCTATACTAACACGTTGGGGTACTTGGATTCATGCAGCAGAATATTATGCCCAAAATTTCGAAACTATAAAAACTGTGCTCAATAAATTTGATAAAAACAACGTCATATGTATCGAAAATGCACAAAAAAAACAGTTGCTGTATAGGGAATTCACGAAGAATTGCTATTTATTCTATCCAATTTTGCATGTTGAGATAAACCAATTACTAAATTAGAATCTCAAGAATGTTCAATTCAAGACTGCATCGAATTAATTAATGAAACAGAAATTTTGACTAATAAGGTGCGTGGACTAAAAGCATTAAGTATCAAGCAAAAACTTCAAAACGTTTTAGAAAAAATAAGGGTTTTCACTTAATAAAAAAAATAAATAATTTGTTACTTGGGCAGGGTGAAATTGATAACGAATTAAAACATTACACATTAACAGAAGTGAATAATTTTAAGTACGCCCCGGTAACGTCCTGCGATGTGGAAAGGAGCTTTTCTAAATATAAAAATATATTTACCGACAAAAGACAAAAAACTCATATTTGAAAATTAAAAAATATTTAATTGTTAACATTAATTGTAGCTCGTAAGTGTGATTTTTTAATTATTTATTTGGAGTTAAGTAGATATATAATATATAGTATATTATCCCGTTTTACTTGTGCTTTGTATTTATTTTATTCTTAATAAAAAAAAAATTCTGGTATATTTTATTGTTTAATCTGAAATTTTCATGCATATTTCTGCTTCAAATTAACTATAGCTGCATATACTCTAACATTTTAAGAGCATATTTAAATGCATATTTCCGTGATTTTAGAGAGCATGTGTACATGCATATTTTGCCATTTTTAAATGCATACAAATCCTAAGTCTACTTACCATATATGAATCTGGCCAGTAAATGTACATATACAGTGTGTCCCAGATTGAGTGGGATTGCATAAGTAACTTTTTTATCATTGAAGATGAAGATTTGGTTAAATGGACAATGCTTTGCAGTTTCATATGCTGATTTAATATCGGTTTGAAAAAGTTCAAAATGTCGAACCAGTCAAAAGTTATTAGAGAAAAACTAAAAACTGTCATTTTCTTGTATGTCAAATATCTTTGTAAGTATAAGAGATACGAAAAAAAGTAATATTTGATTTTTAGGTTACTGAATAGAATTTTTTATTCTCTTTTCAACGATATAAGATAACTTATGATTGAATAAAAAAAAATCTGGTGTGATACACTCACACAACTTCCTTTTACAGTGATCTTATAATTAGGTAAAAATTTGATTTTAAATTTTTAAGCATCTGTCAAACATTTTCAAAAATTGCAAATGGTACAAAAACCGTACAAAATAGAGAATTAGAACAAGAGACAAATTTTCTCTAGAATTTTAAGCTGAATTCAAAAATGTAATAATATACCGGGTGTTGTACTTAAAATAGGAGTTAATACAAAAAATAGAAAAAAAAACAAAAGAAACCCATTTTAGAGATATTCAACTGGAAAATCACTTATCTCACGTCAATACACATTAAAAATGTAATAAAAACATAAAGTTTGAAGGAAATCGTTAGAGCCGTTTTTGAAAAAATCTAAAAAACAAAAAAATCGCAAGAGTAAACACCTACTTCCGGTTATGCAATTTTCTTCAAACGCTTGCTGTCGCATGTACATACTATACAAAACTTATATATGAAGTTTCAACACCATACCTCTTTTCGTTTTTGAGATATTCTGTTCACAGACAGACAGACCAATGAAAAAAAATATGTTTTTTGGGATCAGGGGACTCTAAAACCTGAAGATCTGTTGAAAACTCAATTTCGAATTTTTGGGGTGAATCCAATACTTCCTTTATTGTAACAGGAAGTAATACCAGTAAAATTAATTGTTTTTACATATTAATCAAGTAGGCTTACATAGATAAATTGTTAGCTAAACATAGTTGACACCATTTGACGACACGACGGGTTACTTTAAGCAAACTTTCTTATTGTTTTTTATCATGGCTGCTTACCTACTTGATTATACATTTAAAAAGTAATATCACGATGGTTTTTGTGGTTCAAGTACTTAGTACTTAATTAACATGTTACTATAGGCCATTCACTAAACACAAAAACATTAACTATTTCTTTAAGTTGGCATGTACATACAATTTTTGTGCAAGGAATTCTGTATTCTTGTTTCCACACCTGCATAAAGGCGACTTTGAATTTAAACATGACAATCAATGACAATTAATAAATCTCATTATTTCAGTGTCAAAGTACATATTATTCTAGAAATTCTTGCCTGAACTTTTATAAAAAGTAATAAAAATACATCAATAGTATCCAACAGAGTATTTGTTTAACATCCTTAAAGGTAGTTAAGTTATAACATTTATGACAGTTGATAAATAAATGTCATACCCCTAACCTATTTGGTTTAGTAACTTTTTGGAAGTACGTTCCTAGACTAAGATGAATTTTGGAAGTACACTCAAGGTTTTGTAAAATAAATTTCACCTAATTTTGTTTTGATCCATGTAAGCCTACTTGATTAAAATGTAAAAACAATTAATTTTACTGGTATTTTTTAGTCAATCATATGTTATCTTACATCGTTGAAAAGAGAATAAAAAATCTGGTGTGATACACGCACACAACTTCCTTTTACAGTGATCTTATAATTAGCCAAAAATTTGATTTTAAATTTTTAAGCATTTGTCAAAAATTTTCAAAAATTACAAATTTTACAAAAACGGTACAAAATAGAGCATTAGGTGAAGAGACAAATTATCTCTAGAAGCAATAGGAGTTAATAAAAAAAATAGAAAAAAAAACAAAAGAAACCCATTTTAAAAGTATTCAACTGGAAAATCACTTATCTCACATCAATACACATAAAAAATGTAATAAAAATTTAAAGTTTAAAAAAAATCACAAGAGTAAACACCATACTTCTGGTTATGCGATGTTCTTGAAAAGCTTGCTGTCGCATCTACATAGTACACAAAACTTATATATGAAGTTACAACGCCATACCTCTTTTCGTTTTTGGGATATTCTGTTCACAGACAGACAGACACACAGACAGACAGACAGACAGACCAATGAAAAAAAATATGTTTTTTGGGATCAGGGGACTCTAAAACGTGAAGATCTATTGAAAACTTAATTTCAAATTTTTGGGGTGAATCCAATACTTTTTTTTTGTAAAAGGAAGTAAAAATTCTATTTAGTAACCTAAAAATCAAATATGGAAGGGACCATAATTATACCGGGTGTCCATTCTCAATGTCGAACATAGGCAATTAACATCTGTGCATTCACTCGTTCTTCATTGAAATAATAAATTTTTCTGTAGATAATTTTAACAGACGTTGACAGAAAATATCTGATTTAAGCCAACTAAATACCAATTTTTTGACAAATGCTATCGAACTTGGCATAATATATTTAAAATTCCCAGTTTTAAATTAAAATTTTAAAATAAAAATCGCATCTTGAATATTATTATTGGTATCATTTGATGCGTAATAATTTTATCTTTCCATTGATACCATTACCTTCCCTGTAAGTTGCATTGGCGAGCAGGAATCGGCAAAAACGTTCAATACAATGTTATTCGCCTATGTTCGACTTTAAGAACGGACACCCGGTATATAACAGCAATGAGATAACATGAATAACAAAATAGAATGCTTGAGTAAGAAAGAGATGGCCATACGAAAAAAATATTTTAGTAGGCATGTTTAGTTAACATATGTCATAATTAAATTAAGCGTCAAGCCTTCTTGAATATTTGCTACTATATTTATCTCTTTCTTACTCGAGCAATATGAGTTATTTTCTTGTTCATGTTATCTCATTGCTGTTATATCCCGTGTGTCCACAGGAGTACGCACCATAGAGATAAGATAATGCTAATAGAATATAAATATCAACCAGTGCTATGACCACCGATCCTTTTCTTGTACCATTTATAACAATATTGTTTCATACAGTGGCGAGTCGGAAGCCAGAAAACAACGTTTTAGCGTGCCGGCGAGCACAGCATTAGCCGATCTTTCTATTCTATTTGGTTATCCCTATGGTGCGTCCTCCTGTGGACACAGGGTATAATTGTGGCCCCATCGGTATTACTTTTTTTCGTATCTCTTATACTTACAAAGATATTTGACATACAAGAAAATGACAGTTTTTAGTTTTGACTGGTTCGACGTTTTGAACTTTTTCAAACAGATATTAAATCAGCATATGAAACTGCAAAACATTGTCCATTTAACCAAATCTCCATCTTCAATGATAAGAAAGTTAGCCATGCAATCCCACTCGATCTGGGACACACTGTATGTAATTGCTTCATATGTGCCATTGGGATTTAAAGTATAATTAAATCGTAACACAAATTCCCTAATCTTTTGATCGAAAAAATCTTGATTCATTATATGCGATCGAGTCCCAAAACTTTCATTTTTATCTGTTAACACACAAAAAATAACCACACATAATGAAATTCCACTAAATAACTTACAAACAAAATCTGACGCTTCCCATATAGTTACATTAGATATGTACCTTAGGCTTTGATAAAATTTTCCAGTTTTTAATAAATATTCGGTAGTTTCTTTCAAAATATCTACTATTAATGCCCAATCAGCTACTGCCGATGCACTCTGAAATAAAATTTAAATAAAACACCATATAGTGATTCTAAAATACCAACATATACCTGGTATCTGGGGCAACCATAAGAAGCAGCTCCCGCTCCAGGACCGAATAAAATAGTGGAATTTCGATCGCCATTGAATTATTCCAAATTGTCATACACCCATTTTAATGTCATTACTTGATCAAGAATACCATAGTTCCCAGGTGAATTAACATCGCCTGTATTAAGAAAACCTACAAGAAAAGTCATGTTCATATTGCGAGAACAATTTAGCTTTACGATTACCTAATGCTCCTAGTCCACAACTTTGTAAAACGTACCCAAAATGTGTCCTTGAAATAAATTCGAAGCTCCTCTAACAAAATCGCCACCATGAGTATAAACCATTACAGGATATGGACAACCGTCGCGTACTAACATTGGGACTGCGCTCGACATCTATTCTGCTCTAACAACTTTTTGAAGTTTGCTTGCTTAATGCTGCAGATCCGTAACCAAGGTGTTGCGAAGGTATCTAGTCTGGGTTATCTGTATCCTTAAGTTGTGTTGGTTTGCCTAAATAAATTCGTTCGCTCTAGCAGTCAAGCCATCGTAATTTCTGAATTGGAAAATTTACTTGCCTGTTATAAAATGTCTTGAACAAATACGACCATATTTAATGTTTGCTTGTGTCAAATCAGTCCTTTTGAGAGCAGCAATCCACTTTTTTCTCCTCAAACTACGTAATTCATCTATTTTTCCATTATTTGTGAGCTCAGATGGAATTCTATAGCAGGTTATGTTATGGCGTCAACTGTTTACAGCCTCCTTGTTGTGCGTGAAATAACAGTGTTGTCAGACGTCCTCAAAATATTGTACAATAATTAAAGGAAAACAACATAACACTAAACACTATGTTTGTAGTATTAATGTTTATTTAAGCTGGTATGACACGATAATACACTTCTACGAAAATTTATTCTCTTGCTTTAGTTGCAATTTCTTAGAATTAAATGAGGATACTGTACGAAATAAATAAGATTGACGCCGTATTTTGTCTGCCAATTCCGCTTTGCCTGGCTGATCTGCTAATTTATTTTTGACAGTTTCGTCTAATCTAATAAATGAGGATGAAAATGTACTCCTCAAAATATTGTACAATAATTAAAGGAAAACAACATAACACTAAACACTATGTTTGTAGTATTAATGTTTATTTAAGCTGGTATGACACGATAATACACTTCTACGAAAATGTATTCTCTTGCTTTAGTTGCAATTTCTTAGAATTAAATGAGGATACTGTACGAAATAAATAAGATTGACGCCGTATTTTGTCTGCCAATTTCGCTTTGCCTGGCTGATCTGCTAATTTATTTTTGACAGTTTCGTCTAATCTAATAAATGAGGATGAAAATGTACCAGAAATATTTTAAAAATATACTTTTGCAGAAACGGTTTCAGAATGTACCAGATTCGTAGAATTGTACCAGGTCTGGCAACGCTGCTAATATCAAGACCACGCCCACAATTGTAACTGCACATAGACCACGAGTTGATATGTTTGACCTTGGGAATTGTTCTGCTTTATTATAGAGTTATGATTCATGAAATGTTGTAAATTACAAAAATAATTA